>JAPKLX010000633.1:43356-70632 GCA_026898415.1 Leonotis leonurus
GAATTTTGGATATGTTGTTTGAGACTTCAGTTTATAATTGGTGATAACATTTGAGCTTAATCCGAGTAGATTTACCCTACTTTCCAATCGGGTCTCCAACTAGAGTTTTGGTCGTTTGTTTGGCGCATAATTTGGTTTGAACCAACCTTTCTGTTGACGTGTGTTCGCGTTCTTGCTTCCGCATATTGTTGGTCGTATCAGATACACACAAACTTTTTAGTTTACTTGACTTAGAGAGTTTAAACTTTCTGTAAGAAGATTGCTCAAATTTGACATACCAGATCGATCACAATCTGTCCATATTGATATTCTCTTGTGAAAAACACTTAGCAGAGATCAAGAGTGATCTTGTTCTCTAACAGAGCGTTGTGTGCAGAATATGGTGGACTTAATCAGTGCTCTTTATTAGAAAACCTTTGCAAAACTTAACCGAATAATTTAGTAGATTGATTAAGAATGCAGATTGTATGGACGTGCTGGTTAGTGAATAAAGAACTGAAAGTAAGTATGCAGAATATAAATAACACAGTTGTTTTACATGGTTTGGGAAACCCCCTATATCCACGGTCCAATCCAAACTGAATTAGATATCCACTACTAGGATACTCTTCTTCTTTATACTCGCTGAGAACGAGCCACAAGTTTCAAACACAAACTAGTTGAAACTTATGCACGAATAAGGGTCGTGTCCCTTTACAACTTACAATATCCAACTGCAATAAGATATCTTCACCTCAATCCACTAGAAAACTACTAGCTAGCGAAGCTCTCTTTCTTCTCCTTCTCAATAAAACATACTTGAATCGAGTTGTGTAATTTCGATCACGAATGGCTTAGAACACGATCTGGTGCGTTGAAATCTTCTCAAGTAGAACTTTGAAAAGTGAGTTGATTTCTGAGCAGAGTAGCAGCTTGCTTGATCGTTGATAATAGTATCCGTACTCTTCCAGTCTTGGTTCCAAGCTTTTATAAGTGAAGAATTTTCAAATTCTAACCGTTAGTCTTGATTGGCTTTGAAGTAAATGTTTATTGCCAATTAGAAAATTGAATCCCAGAATATCTCATCTTACCTTGGAAGGTTTGACCGAATCTTCAAAAATATAGAAAGCAGATCGTTGATAGATACTTCTTTCCTATTTTGCGCGTTAATTGATTCTCCTTCCAAACTTGATCTCCAATAGATAAACTTTCCATCTTTGAGAGATCTACAGATGTGGCAAGTTGACTTGGATTCACTGAAGTACATCTAGACATATAATTGAATGTCAGATGACTTGGTCTGATTTGGTCTAGGCTGGCTGACGATCTGGTCAAAGTAGATTGATGTCGATCTGGTCATATATCAATCTGGTCATATATCAATCTGTTCAAAAATGCTCCAAAGCATGGTTGCATACTTTGGTATAATTTCATGGCAACCAAATCGAGTGGCCCTCGGACAGATCATCTGTTGCTTGTAGTCTGTTGTTGATCTGGTCCTCGAACAAGAAAAAAAGACAAGAATGACTTCTATAGGGTGTACTCCTTTACATTCCAAGTCATTCTCTAATCGGATCTAAAATTCATGTTCTCTATCTGATACGAACGAGGGACCCATTAGATATAAGATTCAAGAACCCCACGTATAGAGTTAGGCAGCGGTCTCCCTAGATCGAGAATCCATTTTGATCACCCCCAAGAGCATAGAAACCTCAACCCATTAGCTCTATATGCAGCCTAGAACCTCGGTATGGTTGAACGCCACAAGACCTTGCTCAAGTGCCTTGATAAGTTCTTAAAACAAGTGAAAAACTCTACAAAGATATTTCAACTCAAAAAAGCAATGCCAATTTCGTTTGTGTAAGTGTGTCCCATTACAAATGATTTCAAGCTTATTTATAGGCTGAAATATGACTCTTTACACCCCCACACTTACAACTATGCTAAAGACTCCTAAATAGACTTAAAAGAGCATAAATAACATGGGTGACTCTTAAGTTTGTAACAACCACTCATTTACAACTTATTCAATGCACTAAATGACATTCAATGCACTAAATAACATGTTTACTTAGGGCTGCTCCTAAAACACAAAAATCAGCTTTATTCTTCATATTAGGCCTTCCAAAATCTGATATATTATGAGCACATTCTTCAAGTAAAAGTCAGCCCACTTCAACTTGTACAAGGTTCACCATTTGACCCAATATAGATTGGTCTTGGACTTGGGCTCTTATTTCAGTTAGCAAAAGCATCATGGACTCCTTTATCTTCTTAGCTCTAGCCCTTGTAATTGGCCCACTTTGAATAACCAATGTGTCCATCTTCATGTTGTTGGAGAGCTCGTTGGGCAGCTTAGATGCATCTCCATCATTCCCTTCTTCTTTGAGAGGATTCGTCCTCGAATCTAGATCACCAAAATAAGGAGACAAATCAACAACATTGAAAGTAGCACTTACATTATACTCACCCGGAAAGTCTCGTTTGTAAGCATTATCATTCACTCTTGCGATCACTTGGAATGGTCCATCTCCCCTTCGCTGCAACTTGGACTTTCTTTTAGAAGGAAATCTCTCCTTTCTCAAATGAAGCCATACCCAATCTCTCGGCTCAAAAATGACTTGTTTTCTACCCTTTTTAGCTTGCTTGACATATTGCTACGTTCTCTTCTCAATGTTGAGCCTCACCTTCTCGTGCAACATTTTCACCAATTCAGCCTTAGCTTTACCATCAAGACTCGCATGTTCTTCAATTGGTATCGGGATTAGATCTAACGGACTCAATGGATTGAAACCATAAATAACCTCAAAAGGAGAAAAGTTAGTAGCAGAATGAACACTTCGGTTATAAGAAAATTCAAGAAATTGTAAGCATTCTTCCCAACTTTTCAATTTCTTTTGGATCAAAGTTCGAAGTAATTGAGATAAAGTTCTATTAACTACTTAAGTTTGCCCATCAGTTTGAGGATGAAAAGTAGTAGAAAACAAAAGCTTAGTTCCTAATTTGTTCCACAACACACGCCAAAAATGACTCACAAACTTAGCATCTCGATCACTCACAATTGATCTTGGAACACCATGCAAACGATCAACTTCTTTGAAGAACAAATCAGCAATATGAGATGCATCATCACTCTTATGACATTTTCGAAAATCTGTCAACCACCACAAAAATTGAATCTCCACCTTTCTTTGTTCGAGGCAAACCCAAAAACAAATCCATGGAAATATCCTCCCAAGGTGCAGTAGGAATTGGTAAAGGTGACACATTTACTACAAATTCTTTCCACATCAACACACATTTTAGGCCAAAAGAAATGTTCGTGCAAAACTTCTAAAGTCTTAAGGACTCCAAAATGACCGATTAAACCACACCATGAGATTCACGCAACAATTCATGCATAGAACACTTTGGAATGCACAACTTGTTTTCTCTAAATAAATAGCCCTCATGCTTATAGAACTTGTCAAATGCAGTATGCTCACAAGCTAAGTAGATAGAAGCAAAATCAGAATCATTGGCATACATCCCCTTAATCATCTCAAAACCAAGAAGTTTAGAACTCAAAGTAGTGGTCAAAACATACCTTCGAGACAACGCATCAACCACTACTATGTTTTCCTTCCCCTTTTTGTACTTAATCAAATATGGAAATGATTCAATGAATTCCACCCACTTAACATGTCTCTTGCTAAGCTTACCTTGACCTTTGAGGTATTTGAGAGATTCATGATCCGTGTGAATTACAAACTCTCTAGGCCACAAGTAATGCTGCCACGTTTCCAATGCCCTGACCAAAGCATACAACTCCTTGTCGTAGGTCGGATAGTTCAGTTGAGCTCCCTTCAACTTTTCGCTAAAGTAAGCGATTGGCTTTCCATCCTGCAATAAAACAGCTCCTACACCTACTCCCGACGCATCACATTCAAGGTCAAACATTTTATCAAAGTTAGGCAAAGCAAGAATAGGTGCAGTAGTTAGTTTCTCTTTAAGGAGATTAAAAGCATGATCTTGTTTCTCCCCCCAATGAAAACTAACTTCTTTTTTTCACAATTTCATTCAAAGGTGCAACAATGGTGCTGAAATCTTTCACAAATCTCCTATAAAAACTAGCAAGACCAAGAAAACTTCTTACATGTGCAATGTTTTGAGGAACAGGCCAATCTAAGATAGCTTTCACTTTCTCCTTCTCCATCTCAATTCCTTGAACACTTTACAACAAAACCAAGAAACACAACTTTATCCATGCAAAAAGAACACTTCTTAAGATTAACATAAAATGATTCCTTTCTTAAAGTGTCTAAAACAGCACGTACATGCTCAAGATGTTCATCCACGTTTTTGCTATAGATCAAGATATCATCAAAGTAGACAACCACAAATTTTCCAATAAAACTTTTCAAAACATTGTGCATCAACCTCATGAATGTACTAGGTGCATTAGTTAAACCAAAAGGCATTACTAACCTCTCATACAAACCAAATTTAGTTTTGAAAGCAGTTTTCCACTCATCTTCTTCTCTAATTCGAATTTGGTGATATCCACTCTTCAAATCAATCTTGTTAAACACAACAGTCCCATGTAATTCATCAAGCATGTCATCTAGCCTAGGCATAGGATAGCGATACTTTATAGTGATTTTGTTGATTGCTCGATAATCCGTGCACATTCTCCACGATCCGTCCTTCTTGGACACAACAATCACCAGTACAACACATGGACTCATGCTCTCACGAATTTTACCCTTCTTCAACAACTCTTCAACTTGTCTTTGGATCTCTTTCATCTCCTACGGATTAACTCTATAAGCTGGTAGGTTGGGTAGGAAAGCTCTGGGAACAAAGTCTATTTGGTGCTCAATACCTCTTGTTGGGAACCCCGAAGTATTTTGGTTTCGATGATAATCTCTCGAAACACACTTAGTCTTTACAGCCTTGATTAGTGTTAAACTGTTCTACATGTTAACAGATCACTACGCATAAAAGTGAATTCTAATAGAGGACCGATTAGAAGATGACTTAGCATGTAAAGGAATTATTCTTATAGAAGTCATTTCAATAATAGTCTAGGTTGAAGACCAAGACATTTTTTCAAAGAGAAGAAATCGATCTGTTATGACAGTCATCGACCAGATCACCGACTAGATCGATGATCTCAGCGAAGCACCAGATCGATAGAGTCATCAAACCACCATATGACATCACTCTACACATCATATCCACTTGCCACGTCAATATTGAAATCCATCCACATAGGTTTGGAAAAAGAATCCTTGATTGACACGAAGAAGGAAAGTAATCACTATCCATCTGCTTTCCATTCTTAGAGGATTCAGTCAATACTTCTATAAGGCAAGAGCAGATATGATGGACATCATTGATTGGCAATCTACAATCAATCCCGCACCAATCAACAACGGCTAGAATTTCAAATTCAAAGCTATATATTTGGAGCTCAAAGGTCTGAAGATATATGCGCTACATCGACAAAAACACTTTCAAACAATCAATCTCTACGTCAGACTAAAGCTTCAAACAGTTTGTGATTCAAAATCACACCAACCCAACCTCGGTTCAAGTCTATCTTATCGAGAGAAAGGAGATCACTCTGCTAGCTAGTAGTTTTCTAGTAGTAACGTAGAGGTAATCTGTTGTAAAGGGACACGACCCTTATTCGTGCGTAAGTTTCAAACCAGATTGTGTTTGAAACTTGTGGCTCGTTCTCTGCGAGTATAAAGAAGGAGAGTATCCTAGTAGTGGATAATCTAATCTAGTTTTGATAAAATCGTGGACGTAGGGATTTCCAGAACCACGTTAAACAACTGTGCCATTTATCTTTCTGCATATATATTCAGTTGTTTATTTATTCTAACCCCTTACACTATCATTTAATCTGCATCTCAATCAACCTGCCTTAACGATCTGGATTATACTTAAGGTTTTCAAATAAGAGGACCAACTAAGTCCACCATATTTCTGCGCACACACAATACTTAGAAAGTAATAAGATCACTCTTATTATTGTCTAAGTATTTACACTAGAGAGCAACCTGTTTGGATTGATCTGCTATCGATTTGTCGATCAATCTGGTCAGTCATCTGTCGAGCAATTTCTTCTTTAAGAATAGCTTGAACTCTCTGATAATCAACCAAGTAAACTGAAAAGTTTGTATTTGGTTTTTTCCCCCCCCCCCCCCATACACCAAACCTTGCTCTTTCGGGACCAACAAGTTGTATTAGAGCAGTGGTTCATAAGACCATTATTTTGTTTCACAGGGTTAATACCTGCGTGGTCAACTTGAATAGATCTAGGAAAACCTACTTTCATTCACGTGCATACTATCTGCTATGGAATCTTCTGTTGTTAGGGTTTGTGAAGAATTCTCTATCCAATGATATCGAGAATGGAGTTTCAGAATCAAAACAGCACTCAAAGCCCATCACTATCTGATGTGGAAAGTAATAGAAGAAGGTCCACTACATATTACAGAAGAAAAGACCGTAACTACTTCAATTGGAGTAACTACACAGATAGTTCCTAAAGATCCAAGAAAATATACTTCAGAGAAACGTCGCGAAGCCAATCTGGATGACTTTGCTAAAGGAATCATATCTAGCACAGTCAACGGCGTACATCTGGCAAAAATCCAAGATATGGATACTGCCAAAGAGATGTGGGAAGCCTTAAGAGACTTGTGTCTAGGGTCTAAAGTCATGATTGAGAACAAGCTGTCACTTGCCTGCAACAAATACGATGAATTCAAAATGAAACCAGGCGAGACCATCGAACAAATGAAAATAATATTCACTGGAATCTTACTTGAGATATCAGCGTTCAAAAAGAACAAATATACTAAAAGAGAGAAAAACATGAAAATACTCAGAGCACTTCCACCTAGCTGGGAGATATACGCTGCAATGCAACCACTTCGTGCTGACTTCAATGAACTCTCCACAGAAGCTCTATTTGATCATCATGAAGGCCATGAATGTGACATCCAAAGAATTCGTAGACCAGATCATCTATCCAAAAAGGCAGAAAGCAGCTCAAAGAAGGACAAAGAAGTAGCCTTCAAAGCGAAGAGCAAAACAGATGATCCTTCTGAAACTACTGCACCAGATGAAGAAAAGAGTTACGACACACTGCTAAATGAGTTTGCTATGATTGCTAAACGTATGGACAAGATGGAGATCAGATCAAAGAAATTCAGACGTTTCTACAAAGATAATAAAAATAAATTCTACAAGAAACGCGACAATGATCAATCTGATAGCAAGGATGAGTCAAAACAACAGATAGGTAAAATCTCTAAAATATCTAACTCAACAGATTATACCTGCTTTGGTTGTGGGAGAACAGGTCACTTCAAAACAGATTGTCCTGATCTGTCCAAAAGCCAAAGAGAAGAGTGAAGAGCAAAAAGAGATCGAAGACTCAAATATGAGCGCAAGGCCATGCTAGCTGAAGAAGAATCAAGCAGCTCAAGCCATTTTTCAGATAGCTCATCAGAGAACGATGAAGCATTCTATACTAATGAAGACGAAAGCTGGGATGAATGCTATATGGGACTAGACAACGGTCTGGATGAAGTCGAGGTAAATTCTTACAATACCTACTCTTCAAATGATAATGATCTGGAACAGGAAATAGAAGATCAATCGGAATACTCATGGGAAGAAGTTAATGAGATGTTCAAAATCTATTCGAGCATCAAGAGACTGTTTAGAGAAGTTGTGGAAGAAAACGATAGGCTGAAGAAATCTGAACAGATATTGAGCACAGCAAATACCCAATTTATTGCTAAAGTAACCGATCTGGAAGAACAGATCAAGGGAAAAGATAGAGAGATTCATTCACTAAATTCAAAGGTCAAAGATCTCATCACCAGAAACAACATAGCCGAAGAAAGAATAAGGAAAGGAAAATAAATGATCTACAAAAGTGATGAACCTGCTGCTGGTTAATCTACAACAAAAAGGCACATCTGGATTAGGATATCCAGGTCACTCAGAAAAGCCTTCGGAAACTACAAGATTTGTACCTGAGAGAAAGCAAATACCAGATCAAGTAATAGATCTGAAGAACAAGAATGGTCGTCCACAGAAGATGGTGATAAAAGAAACATGGTACAGACAATACTACCAAACAAAGGGTCAACCAGCTCATTACACAGAAACAGATTATGTACATAAAAAGAATGTCAACAGGATATCACCCAACAAAAATGTCAACAGGACATTACCTATTGAGAAAAGAATGAAGAATGATGAAATGGAAAGATACCATCCATCTAAATTTCATTCCCTATCTAGAGTTGATGACAATGGAAACACTATTACTTGCTATATATCTATTCCTAACACAAAAATGTTCTGGGTTCCAAAAGGAACATTTGCTAATAACCAAGCACCCAAACGTTGAAGGGTAGCTAAGTTTAACTAAATGCAGGACCAGAAGACTGCAAGAAGAAACAAGATAGCAAAAGGAACAATCTGGATAATTGATAGTGGATGTTCGAAGCACATGACATGTAACAAGAACTTACTATCAGATTACGTTGACAAACCAGGACCACATGTCACCTTTGGATGTAACTCAAAAGGATACACTAGAGGATATGGAAATGTAAAGGTTGGCAAGACTACCCCTCAAATGTATCGTATGTTGAGGGTCTTAGCCACAATCTGTTTTCGGTTAGTCAATTATGTGCAAATGGTAATCAGATCATCTTTGATACTAACAACTGCTTTTTGAAGAATAAGGAAGGAGATGAGACACTCCTTACCGGAAAATTGCAAGACAAGTTATATATTGTCCAGTGGACAGACCAGATCGAGACCTGCTTAGTTACTAAAACTGTATCTGAAACAAGCTGGTTATGGCACAAGAGATTGAGTCATCTAAACTTCAAATCAATCAACAAGATTGCAAAAGAGAAATTGGTGGAAGGTCTACCAGATCAAGTATATGACAAAGATCATATATGTAATGCTTGTCAAGCTGGAAAGCAGACCAGATCATCCTTTACAAGCAAAACAGCTCACTCAACATCAAGAATACTGGAGCTTTTGCATCTGGATCTGTTTGGACCAGTAAAACCACTAAGTGTAAATGGAAGAAAATACACCTTAGTAATCATAGATGACTATTCAAAGTTCACTTGGGCCATCTTTCTGTTAAAGAAGAAAGAGACACTAGCCAAACTACCCGATTTTCTACACAAGATCACCAAACAGAAGGAGGTGAATATAGCTACTATCAGAACAGATCGAGGAACAGAATTTCTCAACCAAAAGATTGAAGCATACTGCAATAAGATGGGGATCACTCATCAAACTTCAGCTGCTAGAACACCTCAACAGAATGGAGTTGTTGAAAGGCGAAATAGATCACTAAAAGAAGCAGCCCGTACTATGCTAAATGCTACCAATCTACCCAAGAAATTCTGGGCAGAAGCTATTTACACAGCCTGCTATACTCAGAACAGATCATCAATTACACTCAGACATGGAAAAACACCATATGAGATCTGGAACAATAGAAAGCCTAAGATTTCTTACTTTCGCACTTTCAGTTGTGTGTGTTACATACATTATAATGAGAAATCTCAATTGAAGACTTTTGATAGCAAAACTGATCCTGGAATATTTTTAGGATATTCTGATGTCAGTAAAGCTTATCGAGTCTACAATAAGAACTCTCATATTGTGGAGGTAACACCTCATATTGTTTTTGATGAGTCTATTGTTGAGTACAGGCCACCGGATGATATGCAGATAGAGAACCAGATGACTACAAGAAAGATGAATGAGTTGCTATTAGAAGATATTCTAATCTGGAACTCAAAAAGTAATGATGAAGAGATCAATATACTACACCTATTGTTGATGAAATCATACAGCAAGGTGGAATAATCCAACATGAACTGGATGAAAACAGATCACAAAATGAAGGCAATGAAACAATCATTGAAGATGATGATCAACCTGAAAATGTAAATCCAGAAGCAGGAGCAGATGAGAATCCATTCCAAGCTTCATCAACAGCCCACACTGAATTTGAGGAACCAACAGATCAACCTGAGCCTGAGATATCTGAAGAAGAGATGACCAGGAGAAGGAGATGGATACAAGATCATCCACCAGAACAGATTGTTGGAAACCCATCAGATCGTGTGAGGACCAAAAGAATGCATGGAGAAAGTGCCTTGTTAAGCTGCTACCTATCTCGCATTGAACCATCTAATGCTCATGAAGCATTACAAGATACAGATTGGATAACAGCAATGCAAGAAGAACTTAATGAGTTTAAAAGAAATAAGGTCTGGTATCTCTTGGACAGACCCAAACACCAAGGAGTAATCAGTGTAAAATGGGTGTTCAAAAATAAACGAGATGAGAATGGTGAAGTAGTCAGAAACAAAGCCAGATTAGTAGCTAAAGGCTATAATCAACAAGAAGACATTGATTTTGATGAAACATTTGCACCCGTAGCCAGACTAGAAGCAATAAGGTTGTTCTTAGCACATGCTGCACACAAAAGGTTCAAGGTATACCAGATGGATGTCAAAAGTGCATTTTTAAACGGTATCCTTGAAGAAGAAGTCTATGTTGAACAGCCACCTGAATTCGAGGAAGCAGATCCAAACCAGAAAGTATACAGACTGACAAAAGCAGTCTATGGTCTAAAACAAGCTCCTAGTGCTTGGTATGAGACATTGTCCACATTTCTACTAGAATCTGGATTCAGAAGAGGATCGGTTGACAAGACTTTGTTCATCATCAAAGTAAAAGAGTATATCCTTTTAGTACAGATCTATGTAGATGATATCATATTTGGATCCCAATCCAGTTATCTATGTGATAAATTTGCTGAACTTATGAAAAATAAGTATCAAATGTCCATGATGGGCGAGATGACTTTCTTTCTAGGTTTGCAGGTCAAGCAGTTACCAGATGACATCTTTATTAATCAAGCAAAGTATATTCAAGATCTGCTAACTAAATTTGGAGTCAAAGACAGTAAACCAGTTAAAATTCCAATGCAGACCAATGGGAAAATTGATCCTGACCCAGAGGGAAGATCATCAAATATTACTCAATATAGAGGGATCATAGGATCACTACTCTATCTAACTGCCAGTCGACCTGACATAACATTTGCAGTATGAGTATGTGCAAGATATCAAGCAAACCCCAAAGAGTCTCACATGGAAGCAGCCAAGAAGATATTAAGATATCTTAAGGGAACAACTCACATTGGATTATGGTATCCTTGTGAAGACAACTTTGAGCTAACTGGGTATACAGACTCAGATTATGCCGGATGCAAGTTGGACAGAAAATCAACATCTGGTACATGCCAATTTTTAGGAAATAAACTGATTTCTTGGTTCTCAAAGAAACAGACATCTGTTGCCACATCAACCACAGAAGCTGAATATATGGCAGCTGGGAGTTGTTGCGCTCAAATACTCTGGTTAAAACAACTCAAGGACTACGAGATCGATGTCAAGGACATACCCATTTTCTGTGATAGCTCAAGTGCTATAGCTATCACACAGAATCCTGTCTTGCATACCAGATCCAAACATGTAGATGTGAGACATCGCTTTATAAGAGATCATGTTGAAAGAAAACATATACAGATCGAGAAAATACACACTGAAATACAGAGAGCCGACATTCTTACTAAAGCATTACCAGAAGAAAGATTCAAGATGCTTTGTGCCAAATTAGGATTGTTAAACCTGGAAGAGAGGACCAGATTGACATAGTATAGATTGATATAAGTACAGACTAACTAAATTCCAACAGGGAATTGACACCAAATCATCAAAATGCAAATTGATGATCAACAGATCGATTAAAATTCAACGGGAATTATTAACAGATCATGGTTCAACATATAAACCTAGAGCAGATAATATGAGAATAAGATTCCAACCGGGAATTATTAACAGATCATCACACAAGAACGATGTCCAAGATCGAATGTAGTATACACAGATTGTTAGTGGTGATAACAGATCGTTAATAAGGAGATTGACTACAACAGATGACTAGAAGCCACGTGGAAATTAATTTCAAGAAATTAATTATCTCGGGGGAATGTCATCAGAATAAATCTAATTACGGCGATTATATCAATTTTAATCATAGCCTATATGTCTAAATTCTGACATAATATACCAAATCTTTTATTTTTGTGATGATTAGTACTGTGTTTGGGAACTATGATCGCGAAGATATTTACCAAATCAAGAAAAAGGAAGCAACTTGACTGCTAAAACCGACACGCGCTGCACTGCAACCCTAGGATCAAAAGCGCGTGTATCTGACGCAAAGTAGAGGCGGTAATAGACCACAAGACTATAACTCAGAAAAGCGGGAAAGCAAAAAGGGAAGAATAAATCTAATCCCTTAAATTTTACTTCTTTTAATCTTCACCGTTTATCATTTTCCTATATATATACATGTGTTAGATTGTTTGATTACCCCCTACACTCTTCTTCTTCGACAAACACTTAGCAAAATTCTCCGCCATTCTCAACTCCCTCAAACCTTTCAAAAATCTATCCTTTAAAAATGGCTCCCAAATCAACTCTGTTTCTCGAGCAAGTGAAATTTCTGAACCAATATATTACTCAAGATCAATATGCCATTCTTGACAACTATGGCTTCCATAAACTAGACAAGGCTTTCGCCCTTGTTAAGCGATGCAAAGGTTTTTTTTGTTATTCGTATTTAAATATTCTATATCGTTTTTAACTGTCTTATGTGAACTGTCCTGTTTTGAAAAATAAGTTTATCCATAAACATGCATCTGTGAACAAACACTGAACCATGGAACTTGATATTCTGTATTGCTTAAACTGCTATTGAGCACTCATACTTCATTGATGGAAGAATGGTGTTCATCTATATTGCTTTAACCTTGTTTTAGGATTTCACAACATTATCACCACACATCTTCTCCAATTCTTGCCGAAGGAAGTGGCAATCTTCTACCTCACATGGCAAGGAGAGAAAGGTGGGAACGAGGCCACCATACGTGTAAGCAAAGACAATACAACAAGCAACACAACCTACAACGTGTTGAACATTATAGACGAGGTCTATAAGCTGAAGGATGAAGGTATCAGCCTGGCAGATATCACAGAGGATCAGCTGCAGGAAGCTATCGAGATGGTGATGGTTGTACCAATAACCTACACCAACAAAATGTTCAATAGGGGACTGCTTGCTCCGGAGTACAAGATTATATTCGAGTTTGTACAATGGATATTCATGAACCACAACGGTTCATACGACCAAGTGACACCGGAGAAGTTCATGATACTCACGGCCGTGGTGCTCAATCTTCCTGTTAATTGGAGCAGAGCTCTGTTCGATCTGTTGACCAAGGAGGCTAAAATGATCACTTTTATCAAAGGAGCGAGCCCATGCATTGAAGTGAGGAGAAGCAGCCTGAGGCACTCCACAAAGATTAGTTTCATGCTGGAAACATTCTTTAAACAACACAATTGGGATGAAATGATTAAGTTCAACGATAGGTTGCGATTTCCCAAGGACCAACATCAGATAGAGATGTCTATGGGAATCACAGCAAACCTGATAGCCAAGGTGACAGATCCCGTACATGCTAACGCTTTAATGGAGATGGGGAGCTCAAATCCAATCTGGATTCCCCCATCTGCCCCCACAGAAAGATCAATCAAATCACGAGTCACCAAGGAGAAGCTAGTAGAAAGAACCCCTTCGAAAAGAGTCACTAGAAGAGCAAGCTCAGTGGATACTGATGCTTCGACGACTACTCAACAGCCAAAGCCCAAGAGGTCCAGGTTCAGGAACCCACCATTAGAGATATACCTATCCCTCAACAGGAGGTTGAGGATGAGGATGAAATTCTGGTTGGAGGACCACCAGAAGAAGCTACCCCCATCTCCTCCTTTGATCCAAATCAAGAAAAGGATTTTTCCCCCGCTCACACTGCTAGTCCTCAATCTGCTGAACAATTAGAGCAGATTGATGAGGAGGAAGAAGAAGATGAATCCTCAGATGAGGATGTGGAGAAGAAACAGGCTGAAACTGTAGTGAAGCTGCTGGAAGCAGAAGCAGATCACTCAGTCATTAAATCTTTTCCTGGCATACAGCTAACTCCAGAGAGTTATGATGCTGCTAAGAGATTGAAACTACTCCTTCTCATCAAGGACAAAGAATTCTATGTCCTTGATGCACTGCTCAAAACCAGATCAATCTCTGCACTCAAGGCAGAAGAAGCAATTCTTCTAAACATATTCGAAGTCTGCTCCATTGCTGAGTTGAGAGACACCTATCTCCAGAGCATCCTGGCCATAGCTCAGCATGAGGCCAAAAAGCTGCAGCTCGATCTGAGATCAGTGTATGAGAAAGAAGGAATGCTACATTTCTTTGACAGTGTAGTGGATGAAGAGGAAGAGATAGCTGAAGCTCACCAACAGGGTGCAGCAGTACAAGACACAGAACCAGCTCAGCAACAGGCTGATGCTGCTGAACAGACCATACCAGTTGCAGAAACAGCTGAGGTAACTGCACAAGCTGAGGGGGAACCAGCCCAGAAAAGCAAAATCCAAATCGAGGTGGTTGATTATACACGAGAGGAAGATCAACCTGCTAGACAGAGGGTGAGAGGAAAACTGACAGATGACATCTACACCCCCTCTGTAGCAGCCACCATGGAAGAATTTGTGGAGACAACTGATCTGGAAGAGATATTGATGACTCAGCATCAATCTCTATCCAATGCACAAGTCAACGATTTAATCTCCATTAAAGTGGACAAATTCATGTATGAGACTCTCTCAACTGTCCAAGACCAGGCCACCAGAATTCTTACAGAATTTAATGCCAGTCTGAAGTCCCATGTAGACCAGGTTGACTCAGACTTGAGGAGAGTATGCAGAATAAAGCTGGAAGAATTAAGCAAGAAAATGGATGATGATAGATCCGCTGCTGAGGAGTGGAAAGAAAAGATTGATCACACTCTGTCTACAATGGAGCTTAAAGTACAAGAGATGTACAATATTGTTGCAGAGTTTACCAAGAAAGAGAAAGACATGGTTCATGCCATAGTTAAGGACCAGACTGATGGAATTTCTGAGGAAGTGATCAAAGCAGCCAAGATTGAAATCAGATCACAACTCAGAAAATTCGAAGATGACGGGTTGAACTTTGTCGAGAGGAAGACCATGATTGACTCATACATAGACGAGATTGGAGCAATCAAAGAAGAACAAGAGAATTACACTGCTGATCTCACCAGTGCCAAATCATCCATGGAGCAAAAGATTGACGAATCCAACGCCAATATCACATCTCTTCTCAACTACAAGATGGATTCAGAAAAGGAGATGAAGGAAGAGATCACCTCCCTTACGGCACTCATCAAAATCTATATTGATGATGTCGAAAAGGGGGAAGGATCTAGGAAGAGGAAAGAGAGAGAAGCTGGAGGAAAAGGTAAAGGGTCAATCTGGTGCTACAGAAGAAAGGAGAGAGGCTCAACCTGAGCAGCCAGCACAACCAGATCGACCAAGTCAACCATCTGCTCAACCCAAGAGGCCATCCAAAACTGAATCAAGCAGATCAAATCACTCTCAACCACTGAAGAAGAAGAAGAAGTCTGGATCTGGTTGGTTCTCCTCTGCACAAAAAGCCAAGAGAAGGAGAAACCAGCTGGGTGCCAGACAATCTGAAGGAAAGTTGGGAGGGGTTGAAGTACGGATTTATCATGTGCCGCTATTTTATCAAAGAACCAACATATTGCGAGGGCACAACTAATGAAGCTTTCTACCTCTATCTGGACATGAACGACGCTAAGGATCTGGTCCTGGCCATAAGAGCAGCAGCTGCAGAGGCCCAGATTACTATAACTGCACCAGATCGAGAATACAGAGAATGCCCAGACATCCCTGGCACTAAACTCCCTGACAAGACCTACTTGCTGAACTTCATAAATCAACTTGCAGAAAACAAGGGGTACAAGATCGATGCTGAAGACCCAGATTACATCAGGGTCAGAGAGGGAGTGTAGGAAAATGTCCAGATGATTTCTGATGAAACAAGAGCTAAGATGAAGAAGCTACAAGAGGAAAAGAAGAAGAGCAAATAGATATCTCTTTTCACATGTTTCACTATCTGTAATTCTTACATCTTGTTTTGGAATCTGTAACCCATCTGCTCTATATCTATGAAAATTCTTTGGGTTTCTGATGACAAAATCTTATTGTCCAGAACATATATAACTACTATTAATCGTTATAACCAAATAACGAAAACATTAACAATCTAGCCTTTTAAACCAGATCACTCTGGATGCTTAAATTAGGATGATATTGTAAAGTGTGGTTTCGATATCATCAAAAAGGGGGAAATTTTTGGGAACCCCGAAGTATTTTGGTTTTGATGATGATCTCTCGAAACACACTTAGTCTTTACAGCCTTGATTAGTGTTAAACTGTTCTACATGTTAACAGATCACTACGCATAAAAGTGAATTCTGATAGAGAACAGATTAGAAGATGACTTAGCAGGTAAAGGAATTATTCCTATAGAAGTCATTTCAATAATAGTCTAGGTTGAAGACCAAGACATTTTTTCAAAGAGAAGAAATCGATCTGTTATGACAGTCATCGACCAGATCACCGACCAGATCGATGATCTCAGCGAAGCACCAGATCGATAGAGTCATCAAACCACCAGATGACATCACTCTTCACATCATATCCACTTGCCACGTCAATATTGAAATCCATCCACATAGGTTTGGAAAAAGAATCCTTGATTGACAGGAAGAAGGAAAGTAATCACTATCGATCTGCTTTCCATTCTTAGAGGATTCAGTCAATACTTCTACAAGGCAAGAGTAGATATGATGGACATCATTGATTGGCAATCTACAATCAATCCCACACCAATCAACAACGGCTAGAATTTCAAATTCAAAGCTATATATTTGGAGCTCATAGGTCTGAAGATATATGCGCTACATCAATAAAAACACTTTCAAGCAATCAATCTCTACGTCAGACTAAAGCGTCAAATAGTTTGTGATTCAAAATCACACCAACCTAGTGGTAACATAGAGGTAATCTGTTGTAAAAGGACATGACCCTTATTCGTGCATAAGTTTCAAACCAGATTGTGTTTGAAACTTGTGGCTCATTCTCTGCGAGTATAAAGAAGGAGAGTATCCTAGTAGTGGATAATCTGATCTAGTTTTGATCAGATCGTGGACGTAGGGATTTTCCGAACCACGTTAAACAACTGTGCCATTTATCTTTCTGCATATATATTCAGTTGTTTATTTATTCTAACCCCTTACACTATCATTTAATCTGCATCTCAATCAACCTGCCTTAACGATCTGGATTATACTTAAGGTTTTCAAATAAGAGGACCAACTAAGTCCACCATATTTCCGCACACACACAATACTTTGAAAGTAATAAGATCACTCTTATTATTGTCTAAGTATTTACACTAGAGAGCAACCTGTTTGGATTGATTTGCTATCGATCTGTCGATCGATCTGGTCAGTCATCTATCGAGTAATTTCTTCTGTAAGAATAGCTTGAACTCTCTGATAATCAACCAAGTAAACTGAAAAGTTTGTATTTGGTGTATTCCCCCCCCCCCACCCCAATACACCAAACCTTGCTCTTTCAGGACCAACACCTCTTAAAGGAGGTAATCCACTTGGATCTTTCTCGGGAAAACGTCTTCAAAATCCTGCAAAAGAGACACAAAAGTACTAGGAAAAGATTAGGTTAACTCGTTAGTGCTAAAGAATGACTCTTTGTACACCAAGACTAACACTCTCTTTTTTTCGACTATTGAACTCTTCTTGACTTCTTTTTCGCTCACATAGAAATTCTATTTTTCTCTCCCATCACTATTACTTTTCTCTCGACTCCTTTTTTCACTCGAATCTTTTTCAATATCCTCACTTTTTTTACTCTCAATCTCACGAGCTCTCCTCATTTGAGTTAATTTTAGCTGGTCTTCTTGCACTTGTTGTGGTGTCAATGAAACAAGCACGATGGATTTGTTGTTGTGCTTGAAGGTGTAGTGATTGCAAAATCCATCATAGGTCACCCTCCGGTCGAATTGCCACAGTCTCCCCAACAGAATGTGACTTGCATGCATTGGAACCACATCACAAAGGACTTCATCTTTATAGTTGCCAATGGAAAACGAAATTAGAACTTGTTTTGTCACGCGCATTTCTCCACATTCATTTAGCCATTGAAGCTTGTACGGATGTGGATGTTTCTCGGTTGTTAAGTTCAATTTCTCTACCATTTCTGAACTTGCAACATTAGTACAGCTCCCACCATCACCAACATGCAAAGTTTACCTTGGACCAAACATCTTGTGTGGAAGATGTTCTCCCTTTGCTGATCATCAACTTTGGTTCGCACGTTGAGGGCTCGTCGCACCACAAACAACTCTCCATGTTCCGGTACAATCTCCTCCAATGGAACATCTTTACCATCATCATCATCTTCATGCTCACTTTCAGATTCTATCTCTCAATCCGGCTTCAAAACCATCACCCTTTTGTTTGGACATTGTGATGCAATATGCCCAACTCCTTGACATCGAAAACATTTGATATCTCTATTTCTAACAGTAGAATTAGAAGTAGAAATACCTCTCCCCTTATCACCTTCATTGTACTTCATTTTTGGACCATCATTTTGAGGTTTAGAGGCTGCCCCAAAAGATGATTTAGACGATGTCCACTCCTTCGACTTTAAAGATTGAGAACTTGTCGGAAAGTTCTTTTGGAATGTTCCCTTCTTCTTCAATTGCCGCTCCACTTTCATTGCCACATGCACCATATCCTCCATCTCCACACAATGTTGAAGCTCCATGACATTGGCAATCTCCCTATTCAGCCCACATAAGAACAGAGCCATGGTTGCTTCTCGATCTTCATCAATATTTCCTCTAATCATGGAAATCTCCATCTCTTTGTAGTACTCATCAATAGATTTATTACCTTGATTCATATATTGTAACTTTTGATACAATTCACGAAAATAATGAGTAGGTACAAATCTCTTACGCATTACGGCTTTCATCTCTTCCCAAGTTGAAATTGGCCTCTCTCTATAATGCCTCCTATTCGTCACCAATTGATCCCACCAAACTATTGTATAGTCCGTGAATTCAATTGCAACAAGTCTAACCTTTTTTGCCTCGGAGTAATAGTGACACTCAAAGATAAGCTCCACATTTCTCTCCCACTCCAAATAAGCTTCTGGATAGCTCCTTCCTTGGAAATTTGGAATGTTCAATTTGATGCTTCCCAAGTCACGATCAACTTCATTGTGATTTCTTCTTGGACCTCTTCTTCCTCCTCCTCACCTTGAACCTTGATGCGAGGATGCTGCATCATCTTCTTCTTCGCTCTCCCCGTCATGCCTCCGATTCCTCCCAAGTTCCATAACATTTGTCACCTGTGCAAGATTTTGTTGCAGGTCTTGTAATGCAATTTGATTTGCATTTGGATTGTCCGTCATCCTCACAATTCGCTCGTGTATCACTCAAAATGATCCTCACAATCACTCGTGTATCACTCGTTGGCTTTTACCTCCTGTCTAATGTCCTCACCACTCAAGCCTTTTACCACTCAAATCTCACTTGTAGGTATTCAAATGAATAAGAAACAAAGCATAATAAAACAAGATCAGTAGCACACACCACACTTCAGCCCCTTGTAATGGAAGACAAACAATAGAACTACCCAAATTTCAGCCCCTTTCTTGACGTAAGAAGAACAAAAATTTGAACGTATAGAACAATGATGATCAATGTAATTGATTTTTTTTCTCACACTTTTTTTTAAATCTCTCTTTTTTCACACTATTACAATGAGGAATAGATATAGAAGAAATTGTTGAACGTTTTTTTTTCTTTTCCTTTTTGTTTTTGTGAGAATAAAGGAAGATGAAGATAAGAACAGTAGGATAGAGTTTGGATCAATACCAGATTGCTCTGATACCAAATGATACGAACGAGGGACCCATTGGATATAAGATTCAAGAACCCCACATATAGAGTTAGGCTGTCTCCCTAGATCGAGAATCCGGTTTGATCACCCCCAAGAGCGTAGAAACCTCGACCCGTTGGCTATATATACAGCCAAGAACCTCGGTATGGTTGAACGCCACAAAACCTTGCTCAAGTGCCTTGATAAGTTCTTAAAACAAGTGAAAAACTCTACAAAGATATTTCAACTCACAAAGGCAATGCCAATTTCGTTTATGTGTAAGTGTGTCCCATTATAAATGATTTCAAGCTTATTTATAGGCTGACATATGACTCTTGACACCCCCACACTTATAACTATACTAAAGACTCCTAAATAGACTTAAAAAAGCATAAATAACATGGGGTGACTCTTGAGTTTGTAACAGCCACTCATTTACAACTTATTCAATGCACTAAATAACATGTTTACTTTGGGTTGCTCCTAAAACATGAAAATCAGCCTTTATTCTTCATATTGGGCCTTCAAAAATCTGATATATTACGAGCCGATCCTTCAACCCATTTCAACTTGTAGAAGGTTCACCATTTGGCCCAATATAGATTGGTCTTGGACTTGGGCTTTTATTTCAGCTAGCAAAAGCATCATGGACTCCTTTATGTTCTTAGCTCTAGCCCTTGTAATTGGCCCACTTCGAATAACCAATGGCTCCATCTTTATGTTATTGGAAAGCTCGTTGGGCAGCTCGGATGCATCTCCATCACTATCAGATTAACTTTATATTTTAGTGATCTGGTACAGGTAGAACAGATTACAGTCTAGCAAACAGAATGAAAGCTAAGTGTGTTTCGAGAGAACATCATCAAAACTAGATATTGTAGGATTCCCAACAATTTCCCCCTTTTTGATGATGTCGAAACCACACTTTACAAAATTACCTTAAGTAAAACATTTAAGCATGATTTGGTTTTAAATAACCAGAAGGGTTTAAGAGATTGTTATTTAATTATAACAATCATAAGTGTTGGTCCCGAAAGAGGAAGGTTTAGTGTATAGGGGGGGGGGGGGAATACACCAAATGCAAACTTTTCAGTTTACTTGACTAATTTCTGAGAGAGATTAATCTTTCTGTCGACAAATTGCTCAATTGTGACAAACCAGATCGAAGACCAGATCGATCTTGTTCTGTCCAAATAGGAACTCTTTGGTGAATAACACTGGGCAGAGATCAAGAGTAATCTTGTTCCCTAGCAGAGCGTTGTGTGTGGAATATGGTGGACTTAGTCGGTGCTCTTTGTTTAGAAAACCTTATGCAAAAACTTAACTGAATATTAAGCAGATTGATTAAGAATGCAATTTGAGTGAATGTGCTGATTAGTGAATAAACAACTGGGAATTAAAATGCAGAATGTAAATAACACAGTTATTTTTACGTGGTTTGGGACCCCCTACGTCCACGGTCCAATCCAAACTGGATTAGTTATCCACTACTAGGATACTCTTCTTATTTATACTCGCTGAGAACGAGCCACATGTTTCATGAACGATCTGTTTGAAACTTATACACGAATAAGGGTCGTGTCCCTTTACAACTTACAGAAAACTACTGTAACTGGATCTCTTCACGTCAATCCACTAGAAAACTACTAGCTAGCGAAGATATCCTTCCTTCTTCTCGATAAGACAGACTTGAATCGAGTTGATGTGATTTCGATCACGAACGGCTTAGAACATGATCTGGTGAGTAGAAATCTTCTCGAGTGAACTCTTCGAAGAGTGAGATGATTTCTGAGCAGAGTAACAGCTTGTAGATCGTAGATAATAGTCTTGTACCCTTCCAGTCTTGGTTCCAAGCTTTTATAGGTGTAGAATTTTTGAAATTCTAACCGTTAGGCTTGATTGGTTTGGAGTAAATGTAATTTACCAATCAAGGATTGTGAATCCCTAAATTATCTCTAATTGCCTTTGGAATGTTTGACTGAATCTGCAAGAAATATGGAAAGTTTCGCGCTGTGTAATTTCATCTTCTCTTCTCTTTACTTCTAGATAGATTCGCCCACACGATATTCTAAAAGATAGTAGGGCCATAGAATAGAAGTTCCTAAGGTCGGATTGGAGGAGTTCAAGTTTGTAGATCCAAACGGAGTGGATTGCGAATCGTTGCGAGCAGTTCAAATCACTTCTTCACAAGCGGAGGACTTGCGTGGGAGGAGGTATAATTCTAGATTCCACTTTATTATATTCTCCTATGTGTTAAGAATTAATTATTTGTATGGTTAATTAATCTATGGATCCTGCGAATTTCGTGAGCCCCTCATACAGGTTCCATCATGTACTACTTTCCTTCTTCACGTGTAGATGGATTCTCCCTCCATCTTGGTAAACTCAAATGATGTGGCAATAAGTTTGGGACTCTTCATCAGTTAATCTGGTCAAGCACGTGATTCCAATTAACTGGTAGGTGATCTGATATCATCTGGTTATCTTCAAACAACGATCTGGTCAGCAGTCGATCTGGTCTTCAAAAATATGCTCCAAAGCAGGGTAGAATCTATTGTGAATGTTTTGAGAAAACTGACCGAGTGACCATCTGATAGATTATCAGCTTGCTTCAATCTGCTATTGATCTGGTCCACGAACAAAAGCCAAACAACATGACTTCTATAGGATGAGATCCTTTACATACCAATTCATTTTTTAATCTGGACTAAGATCGTGTTCTCTATCAGATTCACCTTATATCACAGTGATATAGTACATATAGAACAGACTAAGATCTAGCAAGACAGAATGAACTCTAAGTATGTTTCGAGAGAACATCATCAAAACTAAAATATTGTGGGGTTCCCAATAATTTCCCCATTTTTTGATGATGTCAAAACCATACTTTTACAATATAACCCTAAATAAACCATTTAAGAGTGATCTGATTTTAAATAACCAGAAGGTTTAACAGATTGTTATTAATTCTTATAACAATCAAAGGCAATAAATATTTTCAAAGGACTTTGTCCTTTGAAAATCCATATATATATATATATATATATATATATATTAGTTGAGTACAAGTGGATTACAAGGAGATATCAAAAAGAAATAGGGCATAAAACAATAAAGTAGCAGATGGATTAAAAGATAAGAAAATTATGAAAACCAGATGGCAGCTCCTCCTTTCTTCATCTTTTCTTGCTGGGATTCAGAGACGAGTTGAATACTTTCATAGATTCCATCTCTCACTCTGGCATAGTTAGGATCGTGGTTGTCAATTTTGTAACCCTTGATCTTGGCCAGCTGATTGATGTAATTCAGTATGTATGTCTTGTCAGATATGCTGCTCCCTGGAATCATAGGATATGCCATATACTCCTTTGCAGGTGCCTTCATTTGAATTTTAGCATTTTTGGCTGCCAGTCTGATTCTCTATATCAGCTCCTTATCTCCAAAATTCTCCATGTATCTGTTGAAGAGAACGTTCTGATGATGGCGATGAGGAGAAGGTCGTCTGTTAAGATTTTTCTTTTGCTTCTTGTGGAGCTAACCTCTTCTCACGTTCTGCCTGATCTTTGTAGAATTGTGCCCGGAAGATTGGGTCACAGGCTTGTTCTCTGCGAACGCCAAACAACAGCAGCTCAACTATCTGGTCTCCTTCATCGATAGGCTTCTTGCCTTTATCACGAGCAACAGTTCGTTGTTGATGTTGTTGCTGCTGTAGTTGTTCAGGTTCAATAGTGTGATTCGCCCTTGGTGGGGTTGTGGGCCTCTCCCTCGTCTGTTGAACTGGACGAGGTTGAGCTTCAGCTTCTGCTCCTTGGTCTGGTTGTTTTGGTTCTGTTACATCCTTTCCAGAACCCTTGCCATCTCCTTTTCTTCCCTTGTCCGCCTTAGATATTTCCCCATTTTCGGCATCATCAAAGATATTCTTGATGAGTGTATGAAGGGAGTCTAATTCTGCCTTCATGGCCTCCATCTTCTCTTCTGCATCCATTTTAAAGCCTAGCAACATGTTTACTGTCTGATTCGTGGCATCGAGCTTCCTCTCGAGTCTGCTATTCATTGTAGAGAACATCGTAGGTTTGCTGGTGTTCTTCAACCTTATTGATTCTGGTGTTTTGGTTCTTGTACTCTGTCTGGTTCGGGTAGAGTAGGGTATCCAGTACACTGACTTGATTGTCCTTCATGAGTTCCACAAACTTCTCCTTCTCAAAGACAAGAAGTTTGGCATGGACATCAAGAGCAGTGGCCTCCTTTACTTCAACAGTGACTGCAGCAGTTTGACTCTTCACAGTAGTGTCAATTTTGTCAGTCTTCTTAGCCATCATGTCGGTGACTAGAGCTTGGATGGACTGTGTTTTCTTTTCAACTGCCTCTAGTCGCAGATCAAGCTTCTCCCTAGCTGTGTCTGCAGCTGCTTTGTCGTCGTCCATCTTCTTATTGAGTTCTTTTTCCTGATGTCGCAGCTTACGACGTAAATCCAGATCCATGTCATTGACATAGTCTTTCTGGTGCTGATTAAAGTCAGAAAGAATCTGTGTTGTGTGATCTTCAACACGAATTGTGATCAGGTTGTCGATCTGGTAGTTGTTAAAAGATTTGGTCTCTCGTTCCAGAATCTCTTCAAGATTGGAGAATGTGACATTCTTCTTCAATTTTTGAGCTACTCCAGGAGTGTAGAGCTCGTTGGTGGGTTCTCCGTCAATAAATTGACCAGCTGGTTCCTCATCTACTGGATCTAGATGAATAACTGGTGTCTTCTTTTGCCTTCTATTGGGCTTTTCTACTGTCTGGGTGGATTGCTGAGTTGCTTCTTCTTGCATCGGTGGAGGTTGATCTGGGTGGTTAGTGGACTGCTCCATCTGGTCCCCTCCTGGACCTCCCATGTCCACATCCTGATCAGCCTCTTTATCTAATCCCGTCACACTGGAATAAAATTCCATTTTATCAGCATAAAATGGCTTGAGATCTATCTTCAGCAATCTGGCCTCATGCTTCATCATTGCTAGAATGAGCTGGTGGTATTTTGACCGAACTTCACCAACAGTGCTTGCTTGCAGTAAGCTTAGCAAGGTGGCTTCCTCCTTCTTTAGCTCTTCCATCGATCTGGTTTGGAGCAGAGCGTCGAAAATATAGTACTCGTTGTCCTGGACCAACAAGTAGAACTTGACTCTTTTTGTTGCTCCAAGACTCTCTGGCAGCATGTGAATTCCTGGAAAATCTTGAAGCACAGAGTGATCTGCTTCGTTTTCCAGTAGGTTAATCACACCTTCTGCTTGCTTTTTCTTTTCTTCCTCCTCATCAACTTACTCATCTTCTTCCTCTTCTTCCTCACTGATCCTCTGCATTCTATCAGGTGAGGGTGTTGTTGTTCTGGCAGGGGAGAAGTCCTTGTCCTGAGTAGGGTTAAAACTGGATTCTAGTTCAACAAATATGGGTTGCTCAATTTGCGGAGGAATGGGGCTTCCTGATTGTGGAGTCTCCTCAGCCAGTTTGTGGGCTGACTCGATCTGGTTGAGTCATTTCTGGTTCTGGTTGATGAGTGTCTATGTCTTGTTGAACTTCTTCAATGGGTGGTGGAGAGTATCCAGATTGGATTTGAACCACCCATCTCCAGTAGTGCAGCGTGGTGCACTTCATCTGTAACTTTGTTAAACAAGGCTGGGGTGAGCCCCAAGGACATTTCTATCTGGTGCTGGTCTTTAGGAATGGTAAATCGAATGTTGTATTCTATGGCATCCTCCCAGACCTGCTGCTTGAAGAACTTTTCTACCATGAAGCTAATTTTGGTAGAATGCCTCAAGTTCCTTCTTACCTCCACAGAGACGTCGTTCCCTCGGGCGTCCTTGGTATATTTCACAAGCTTGGCCTCCTTTGCCAATAGATCAAATATGATTCTGCTCTAGTTAACTTTGAGGTTTAGGACAACAGTTGTGAGAATTATAAACTTCTTCGGGGTAACTTGATCGTAGGATCCACTGTGATTGAGAAAGATCCGTTGCACGAACTCGAAGACTAGTTTGTAGCCTGGTTGGAGCAGGGATCTCTGGAACATTCTTCCCGTGTATGAGAGATTTTGGAGTTTTGAGATAACTTTGTAAGAGAGAGATTTCTGGAAATGCTTAAGTGCTTAAGGAAGAGTAGTGCTCAGTGCGATGAAAGTGTAAGGTGAACAGTTTAATGCACGTACGACACATATATATAAGAAAACAATCAACGGCTTAGATTAAAATGATAAGAACTTTAAGGTTGGATGAAAATCTCCCTTTTTAGGTTTTCCCGCTTTAGCTTTCCATTTTACTGCCTTGTGTGCGTTTGATGCACGCTCTAGATCCTAGGGTTGTAGGATGGAGCGTGTAAATCTTCCTATCCACTGCAACTTTCCTTATGCCTTTTCTTGCAGAGATTTCCTCGATCACAGTTTCCAAAGGTGTGCTAATCATCATAATTATGAAAGATTTAGCAAATCTATGTCAAAAAATAACTATATAGATCATAGTTAGGGCGGTAATTAGTGTCAGAGACACTTCTAATTTCCAAGTTCCCCCTTGACTAAGTAATCGATTATTGGAAAATTAATTTCCACGTTGCATTGTTGTATCTTCGTCATCTTCTGACACATGGTATTTATATCAATCTGGTATCGTTTGATTTATGCTTCAATCTGGTAATGTCCTCTGCTATCACCTCGTATTATCTGGTTTTCATTATGCTTTCTTTCAATCTGGTTGACAATCTAGTTTTGCACTTTGCGTCATACTCTCATCAGTGAGACAGTAATCTGGTTATCATAGGTAGTGCTTCTTTTTTCATCATTCTGCTACATGATATGGTTTTGTCAATCTGATATTGACTTGATTCTTTCATCGAAGTTTAGTAATCCAAGTTTTCCACAAAAAATCTTGAATCTTTCTTCTGGTAAGGCTTTCGTCAAGATATCAACACGTTGTACTTCAGTATGTATCTTCTCTATCTGGATGTGTTTCCTCTCCACATGATCTCGAATGAAGTGATGTCTTACATCAACATGCTTGCATCTTGTATGGAGTACTGGACTCTGTGTTATAGCAATGGCTCTTGAGCTGTCAGAATATAAGTATCTCCTTGACATCGATCTCGTAGTCCTTTAGTTGCTGCTTAAACCAGAGTATCTGTGCACAACAACTTCCAGCAGCCATGTACTCTGCCTCATTTGTTGATGTAGCAACAGATGTTTGTTTCTGTCACGACCCAAAGACGGGGTTGTGACGAAAATATTAATCTTA
>JAPKLX010003765.1:367-10662 GCA_026898415.1 Leonotis leonurus
CCCCCCCCATACACCAAACCTTGCTCTTTCGGGACCAACAAGTGGTATCAGAGCAGTGGTTCAAACTGACCATTGTTTTGTTTCACAGGGTTAAAACCTGCGTGGTCTACTTGAATAGATCTAGAAAAACCTTTTTCATTCACGAGCATTCTGTTTGTTATGGAGTCATCTGTTATCAGGGCTTGCGAAGAATTCTCTATCCAAGGATATAGAGAATGGAGCTTCAGAATCAAAATGTGCCTCAAAGCCCATCACTGCTTGATGTGGAAAGTAATTGAAGAAGGGCCATTGGCAATCACCGAAGAGACTACTCGTATCACAGATACAGGAGCAGTTAAAGAAACTGTTCTAAAGGATCCCAGAAAATATACCTCTGAAGAAAGGAGAGAGGCAAATCTTGATGATTTTGCCAAATGAATCATCTCCAGCACGGTCAAAGGCATACATCTGGCTAAAATCCAAGATCTGGATACTGCCAAAGAGATGTGGGAAGCCTTGAGAGACCTAGCCCTAGGATCTGAAGTGATGATCGAGAACAAGCTGTCTCTAGCCTGCAACAAATACGATGAATTCAAGATGAAACCAGGCGAGACAATAGAATAGATGAAGATGAGATTCACTGGAATTCTCCTAGAGATATCTGCGTTCAAAAAGAACAAGTATACTCAAAGGGAGAAGAACATGAAAGTTCTTAGAGCACTTCCACCAAGCTGGGAGATCTATGCTGCAATGCAACCTCTAAGGGCAGACTTCAATGATCTGTCTACTGAAGCCTTATTTGATCATCTCAAAGGTCATGAATGTGACATTCAAAGAATTCGAGGACCAGATCATCTGTCCAAAAAGGCAGAAAGCAGCTCAAAGAAAGACAAAGAGGTAGCCTTCAAAGCGAAGAGCAAACCCGATGATTCTTCTGAGTCTGCTAATCCAGAAGAAGAGAAAGGCTATGACAAACTCTTAAAAGAATTTGCTATGATTGCTAAATGGATGGACAAGATGGAAACCAGATCGAAGAAATACAGACGCTTCTACAAAGATAACAGAAGGAACTTCAACAGGAAGTATGATAATGATCGATCTGATGAAAAAAATGAATCTAAACAGCAGACTACTAAACCAACAAAGACCTCTAGCTCTACAGATTACACTTGCTTTGAATGTGGCAGAACAGGTCACTTCAAAACAGATTGTCCTAATCTGTCCAGAAGCCAAAGAGAAGAACTAAGAGCTAAAAGAGATCGAAAGCTTAAAAATGAGCGCAAAGCCATGATAGCTGAACAGAATTCAAGCAGCTCAAGTCATTTCTCAGACAGTTCATCAGAAAATGATGAAGCCTTCATTGCTGACGATGAAGAAAGCTGGAATGAATGCTATGTAGGCTTGGACAACGGTCTAGATGAAGTTGAGGTAAATTCTTGCTACTCAAATTCCTCAGATAATGATAATAATCTTGAACAGGAAAGTGAAGATCAAACAGAATATTCATGGAATGAAATAGATGAGATGTTCAAAAGCTACTCAAGCATCAAAAGGCTGTTCAAAGAAGTAGTTGAAGAGAATGACAGATTAAAGAAGATTGAGCAGACTCTAAGCACAGCAAACACTAAATTTGCTGCCAAAATTACTGATTTGGAAGAACAGATCAAGAGTAAAGACAGTGAAATTCACGCTCTTAACTCAAAAATTAAGGATCTGATCTCAAGATACAATGTTGCTGAAGAAAAGATCAAGAAAGGAAAAGAAATGATCTACAAGAGTGATGAGCGTGCCAAGCTACTGATCAATCTGCAACAAAAGGGCACATCTGGATTAGGGTATCCAGGTCACTCAGGAAATTCGACTGGAACCATTAACTTCGTACCAGAAAGGAAGAGAATACCAGATCAAGTGAAAGACTTGAAAAACAAGAAAGGTCTTCCTCAAAAGATGGTCATAAAACAGACTGAAAACAAGCAATACCATCAATCGAAAGGACAACCAGCCTACGACACAAAATCAGATCATGTTCACAACAAAAGGGTCAACAGGACACCACCAAACAATAATGTCAACCGGACAGCACCAGTTAAAGGATTGAAGAATGATAAAATAGAGAGATTTCATCCATCTGAAATACACTCTGTATCTAAAGTAGATAATGAAGGAAACATCATTACCTGCTATATTGCTGTTCCTAACCCTAGAATATTCTGGATTCGAAAAGGATTGTTTGCTAATAATCAAGCACCCAAACGTTGAAAGGGTAGCTAAGTGTGATTAATTGCAGGATCAAAGAACTGCAAGAAGGAGTAAGATAGCAAGAGGAACTATCTGGATTATAGATAGTGGTTGTTCAAAACACATGACTTGTGACAAGAACCTACTGACAGATTACATAGAGAAACCAGGCCCACAGGTCACTTTTGGATGTAATTCAAAAGGATATACCAGAGGGTATGGAAACATCAAAGTTGGCAAGACCACTATCACTAATGTGTCATATGTTGAGGGTCTTAGTCATAATCTGTTTTCTGTAAGTCAGTTTTGTGCAAATGGCAATCAAATTGTTTTTGATACTAACAACTGTCTGGTAAAGAACAAGGAAGGAGATGAAATACTCCTTACCGGTAAACTGCAGGATAGGTTATATATTTTCCAGTGGACAAACCAGAGCGAGACCTGCTTAGTCACTAAGACTATATCAGAAACAAGCTGGTTATGGCATAAGAGATTAAGTCATCTTAATTTCAAATCAATCAACAGGATTGCCAAGGAAAGGTTAGTAGAAGGACTACCAGATCAGGTGTATGATAAAGATCACATATGTGATGATTGTCAAGCTGGAAAGCAGACCAGATCATCCTTTACAAGCAAAACAGCTCACTCAACATCAAGGACACTAGAGCTGTTACACCTTGATCTGTTTGGACCAGTCAAACCACTAAGTATCAATGGGAGAAAGTACACTTTGGTAATCATAGATGATTACTCAAGATTCACTTGGGTCATCTTTCTGCTGAAGAAGAAAGAGACTCTAGACAAGCTCCCTGACTTTCTACACAAGATCACTAAACAGAAAGAGATGAGTATAACCTCTATCAGAACAGATCGAGGAACAGAATTTCTCAACCAGAAGATTGAAGCATATTGCAACAAGATGGGAATCACTCATCAAACATCTGCTGCTCGAACTCCTCAACAGAATGGAGTTGTTGAAAGGAGAAACAGATCACTCAAAGAAGCAGCACGCACAATGCTTAACTCTACCAATCTACCAAAGAAATTCTGGGCAGAAGCCATCTACACTGCCTGTTATACTCAAAACAGATCATCCATCACACTCAGACATGGAAAGACTCCATATGAAATATGGAACAACAGAAAGCCTAAGATTTCCTATTTTAGAACTTTTGGCTGTTTATGTTACATACACAATAATGGGAAATCTCAGTTGAAAACTTTTGATAGCAAAACTGACCTTGGAATATTCTTAGGATACTCTGATATCAGTAAAGCTTATCGAGTTTACAATAAGAACTCACATATTGTGGAAGTAACTCCTCATGTTGTTTTTGATGAGTCTATTGTTGAGTACAGATCACCAGATGAAAAGCAGACAGACAATCTGGTGACAACCAGAAGGATGAATGATCTATTTCTAGAAGATGTTCTTATCTGGAATTCTAGGAGTGAGGATGAAGAAGTTATCACTCAACCTGTTGCTGAGGAGATCACACAGCAAGGGGGAATATTACTATCTAACCTGGATGAGAACAGATCATCAACAGAAGTCAATGATACAATTACCACAAATGATGATCAACATCCAGAAGAAAGCCCAGATGAGAATCCATTTCATGCTACATCAACAGCACACCCTGAATTTGAGGAACCAACAGATCAACCTGATCCTGAGTTATCTGATGAAGAAATGACCAGGAGAAGAAGATGGATACAAGATCATCCACCAGAACAGATCGTTGGGAACCCATCAGATCGTGTGAAGACCAGAAGAATGCATGGAGAAAGTGCATTGTTGAGCTGTTACCTCTCTCGCATGGAGCCTTCTAATGCTTATGAAGCGCTTCAAGATACAGATTGGATAACCGCAATGCAAGAAGAACTCAATGAGTTCAAAAGAAATGAAGTCTGGTATCTCGTTGACAGACCCAAACACCAAGGTGTGATAGGTGTAAAGTGGGTGTTCAAAAACAAACGGGATGAGAATGGTGAAGTAGTTAGAAACAAAGCCAGATTAGTAGCTAAAGGCTATAATCAACAAGAAGGCATTGATTTTGATGAAACATTCGCTCCGGTAGCCAGATCTAGCATATGCTGCTCACAAACGGTTCAAGGTATACCAGATGGACGTCAAAAGTGCCTTCCTCAATGGTATTCTTGAAGAAGAGGTATATGTGGAACAGCCACCTGGATTTGAAGAAGCAGATCCAGATCAGAAAGTATACAGACTGGCTAAGGCAGTCTATGGTCTAAAACAAGCCCCCAGAGCTTGGTATGAGACCTTATCAACCTTCCTACTGGAATCTGGATTTAGAAGAGGATCTGTTGACAAGACTTTGTTCATCATCAAAGTCAAAGAAAACATTCTCTTAGTCCAGATCTATGTAGATGATATCATCTTTGGATCTCGATCTACCTATCTGTGTGATAAATTTGCTGAACTTATGAAAAATAAGTATCAGATGTCCATGATGGGAGAAATGAGTTTCTTCTTAGGTTTGCAGGTCAAGCAATTACCAGATGGTATCTTTATTAATCAGACAAAATACATCAACGATCTGCTGACCAAGTTTGGTTTAAAAGACAGTAATCCAGTGAAAATCCCAATGCAGACCAATGGGAAAATTGATCCAGATCCCGAGGGAAAACCAGCTAACATCACACAATACAGAGGGATCATAGGATCACTACTCTACCTAACTGCCAGTCGACCTGACATCACTTTTGCAGTAGGAGTATGTGCTAGATATCAAGCAAACCCCAAAGAGTCTCACATGGAAGCAGCTAAGAAGATACTAAGATATCTTAAGGGAACAGCCCATATAGGATTATGGTACCCATGTGAAGACAATCTTGAGCTAACTGGATATACTGACTCAGATTATGCTGGATGTAAACTAGACAGAAAGTCAACATCTGGTACATGTCAATTTTTAGGGAATAAACTGATTTCTTGGTTCTCAAAGAAACAGACATCAGTTGCCACTTCAACTACAGAAGCAGAATATATGGCAGCTGGAAGTTGTTGTGCACAAATACTGTGGTTAAGACAACAGCTCAAGGACTATGAGATTGAGGTCAAGGAAATTCCTATTTTCTGTGACAGCTCAAGTGCTATAGCAATCACACAGAACCCAGTGCTGCACACCAGATGCAAACATGTTGATGTGAGACATCACTTTATAAGAGACCATGTTGAAAGAAAACATGTACAGATCGAGAAGATACACACTGAAGTTCAGAGAGCAGATATCCTCACTAAGGCACTACCAGAAGAAAGATTTAAGATGCTTTGTGGAAAATTAGGACTCTTAAATCTTGAAGATAGGATCAAAACCAGATCATCATGATCCAGATTGATAAAATCCTACAGGGAACTAACACCAGATCACTAATCACGCTAATACAGATTGAATAAATTCCAACCGGGAATTGCTAAAAGAAAGCAACCAGATTGACCAGAGACAGAAAGCTAAACCAGAAAGTCTCAAAACCAGCAAGTCCCATTGACAGAAAGCTAAACCAGAGAGTCTCAAACCAGAAAATCTCAAAGTAAAATTAGTCAACTTTTACAGAAAGTTGAACCAGATTGACCTCAACCAGATTACCTGATGCCACGTGGATATGAAATTAATATCTCTATAAATTATTATATTACTTGGTTAAGGGGGAAAGGTCAACCATATACGGCGACTAATTATCTCTATTCTGTCATTAGATTTCAAAATCATCTATTTTTGATGATTGCATGCAGTAATTGGGATACGTGATCGAGAAAAATATCTACCAAATCTAGAAAAAGAGAGATAAAAGATTGCATCAAAAATAACGCGCCATCTCATAACCGTTCGATCATAGCGCGTGCATCATACGAAAAGGAGAGGCGACTATGGGTTGAAAACCTAGTATATGGAAAGGCGGGAAAGCTGAAAAAGGGAAGGATTTCTGAATATTTACTTACTCTACTTATCTTCTTTTTCATGTATATATTTGATAAGGGATTTCATGTATCACTCACGCTTTCATATTTCTCGAAACTCTTAGAAAATTTTCTGCCCTTCCAAAATTCTCTCTTCCTTCACAAAACTCTGCTTCTTTAGCAAAAATGGCACCAAAATCTTCTATTTTCCTCGAGCAAGCAAGTTTTCTGAAACCTTATATTCACCAAGACCTTTTCGCGGTTCTTGATACCTTCGGGTTTCATAAACTGGATAAGGCATTTGACCTGGTTCGTCAATGCAAAGGTTTCTCGCTTCTATCCTTATTTGTTGTCATTGTTCTTCATTATCTTTCAAAATTACTTTTGGTCAAAATTATCTTTCAAACTGTTTCTTTGCACATGTTTCTCTCTGTGATCATTATGATATTAATTGTTAAAACTGTATACACTGTTTTTGTGGCACTTATACTTCACTGATGGAAGGATAGTGCTCACATCTATACTACTCTGTTTGATGTAGGTTTCTACAATATAATTACTTCACACCCGGTGCACTTCCTACCCAAGGATGTTGCTGCCTTTTATCTCTCATGGCAGGGAGAGAGAGGTGGAGATGAGGCCACCATCAGGGTGAGCAAAGGGAATACAGTCAGCAACACTCCCTACAATGTTATCAACCTTATCAATGCTGCTTATAAGGTCAAGGATGAGGGATTAGAACTGGGTGAAATCACTGCAGAACAGCTGCAAGAAGCTGTGGAGATGGTGATGATAGTTCCCATCCACTACACAAACAGGATGTTTGTACGTTCCCTTCTCGCGCCAGAATTCAGGATTGTGTTTGAATTCGTATAGCGAATTTTCCTTAACCACAACGGGTCTTACGACCAGGTGACTCCTGAGAAGTTCAGGATATTGGCAGCAGTTGTCCTTAATCTACCAGTGAACTGGAGTAGGATCTTATACGATCTTCTGGCAAAGGAGGCCAAGATGATCGTATTGGTGAAAGGTAGCTCCCCAGGCATCGAAGTTAAGAGAAGCAGCCTGAGACATTCCACAAAGATCAGCTGTATGCTGGAATCATTCTTTCCTCACCATCAATGGGATACAACAGTTGAGTTCAACGTGAAACAGCATTTTCCAAAGGACCAACATCAGATTGAAATGTCAATGGGCATTTCAGCAAATCTGATTACCAGAGCAAAGGACCCTGTAGTCTTTAATACTCTGATGGAGATGGGGAACTCGAATCCCATCTGGATTCCTCCATCCGGTCCAGCAGAACACTCCACAAAATCTAAGGTCACCAAGGAGAAGCCAGCTGAGAGAACCCCTTCCAAGAGAGTGACCAGGAGGGCCAGTTCTGTTGAAACAGACACCTCTACAGCAGCACAGCAGCCCAAACCCAAGCGCAGAAGGCTTCACAAACTGTCCGCTGAGATACAGACCGAAGCCCCTGCTGCTGCAGAAGTTACCATCCCTCAACAGGAGGTTGAGGAAGAAAACGTTGTACTTGTTGATGAACCAGAAGATGTAGAGCCTCTGTCTACAGTACACCCAGATCAGCCCAGGGACTTTTCTCCAGCTCAAACAATCAGCTCATCTTCTGCTGAGCCTCTAGAACAAATCAATGAAGAAGATGAAGAAGCAATTGAATCTTCAGATGAAGATGTGGAGAATAAAACAGCTCAGTCTGTGGTTAAAATGATTGAGACAGAAGCAGACAGGGCTGTCCTCAACATATTCCCAGGCATTCAGCTCACACCAGAGAGCTATGATGCAGCAAAAAGGGTCAAATTGCTACTACTGATCAAAGACAAGGAGTTCTATGTTTTAGATGCACTCCTTAAAATCAGAACAATTGATCAGCTCAAGGCAGAAGAAGCCACACTGTTAAACATTTTTGAAGTTTCCTCAGTTGCTGAACTCAGAGAAAGCTACTCACAATCAATCCTCGCAATAGCTCAGCTCGAAGCTCAGAAGCTACAGATCAATCTGAGAGAAGTATATGCGAAGGCTGGACAGCTAGATTTTTATGACAGTGTAGTTGCTGAAGAAGATGATGAGAATGTTCCATCTGCTGCTCACCAACCGGGTGCAGAAATAGCAGCACCTGCACCAGACCAGGTCATGACTGACACTGGTGTGCAGATCACTACTCCACCTGCACCATCTGAGGGAGAACAAGAAAAAGAAGAATTTCTTGGACAGAACATAGGAGGCGAGCTCACAAATGACATCATCACTCCTGCTGTTGCAGCTGCACAAAATGTACATGTACAGACATTCACCTTGGAAGACATATTGATGGACCAACATCAATCACTGTCTCATGCTCAAATTAAAGATCTCATTTCCAAGAAGGTGGATCAGTACATGTACGGCACACTGACCACAGTCCAAGATGAAGCCACACGCATACTCACAGAATTCAACGATCATCTGCAAACTCAGGTCAATCGGGTAGACTCTGATCTGAGGCGAATCTGCAGACAGAAGATTGAAGAGATCAACAAGAAAATGGATGATGATCGTGCTGCAGCTGAAGAACGTAAGGCACAGATTGATCAGAATCTGTTTTCTACAGAATTCAAAGTGAAGGAGATGTACAAAATCATCAGCGCCTTTGCAGACAAAGAGAAAGACATGGTGCATGATATAGTGAAGACCCAGACTGATGGGATAGCTGCTGATGTTGTCAAGGAAACCATCTCCCATACCAAAGCCATGCTCAGGCAGTTTGAAACTGATGGCAAATCCTTTGTGGAAAGGAAGTTACACGATCTGCAGTACCCAACATCCACTCTAATCAAATCCTACTTTGATGAAACTGCGGACATCAAGGCAGCACAAGAAGAGATCAAATCTGACCTGGCCAATGCACAGACTTCTCTTCAGAAACAGATAAATGATTCCAACCTCAACATCACCTCGCTGCTGTCTAGCAGATTTGAATCTGACAAGGAGGTCGCAGAGCTGAAGAACGAGGTCACCTCCCTCAAGACATTCATTCAATCGTTTATTGATGATGTCGAAAAGGGGGAAGGAATTGGGAAGAAAAAGCTGCCATCTGCTGCGCAAGAAAAGAAGAAAGAAAAAGCAGCAGCAGAAGTAAAACAGAAGAGCTTGACTGGATCTGGTGCATCCACTGCAAAGAAACCAGCCAGCTCTCCCTCATTCCAAGCCCAGAAGACATTTACTCCAAGCTCGAGCCAGTCTCAACCCTCCAAGAAAAAGAAAAGAGCAGGATCCAGCTGGTTCTCATCTGCTCCCATACGCAAATCACTGATAAAACAGGGAGAGACCAACTGGGTCCCAGATCACTTGAAGGAGGGATTTGAAGGACTGAAGTATGGATTCATCATGTGCCGTTATTTTCTCAAGGAACCTCTCTACTGTGAGGGGTCACCAAATGAAGCTTTCAACTTATATCTTGAGCAGAACGATGCAAGGGATCTGGTGGAAGAGATCAGAGCTGCTGCTGCAAAAGCCCAAATCCAGATAACTGCTCCAGAAAGGGAGTTCAGAACCTGTCCCACTATTCCTGGGACAGACCTCCCTGACAAAACCTTTCTGCTGAACTTCATAAACCAACTAGCAGAAAACAGAGGATATAAGGTGGATGCTGAAGACCCAGATTACATAAGGGTAAGAGAGGGAGTATACGAGAGTGTCCAGCTGATATCTAATGAGACCAGAGCAAAGATGAAGAAGCAACAAGAGGAGAGAAGAAAAAGCAGATAGTAGTCTTATTTCTTATATCTTATGATCTGCCCTTTCGTATGCTCTGTTCTATCCATCTGTAACCTCTCTTGTCTTCTTATCAATATATGAATTCCATCTTGAGTTTCTGATGACAACTTTTTATTGTCCAGAACACATATAAAAATATCCTAAAACGTTATAAACTTAATAACGTAATTTGATCAAACAGGAAAACCAGACCAGATCGATATTTATAAGCTGATAGGATCTTTTTTTTTTGTAAAGTGTGGTTTCGACATCATCAACAAGGGGGAAATTGTTGGGAACCCTAAGATTAGTGTTGATGATGGTCTCTCGAAACACACTTAGCTGGTCTTTATGTTTAACCTGTTCCTCGTGTAAAACCAGATCACTATAGATAAAGTGATTT
>JAPKLX010001195.1:8628-25020 GCA_026898415.1 Leonotis leonurus
TCTGTGATTTTGCTGCTATTAATCTGGGCATAATCTGCTACTGTGAAATTGAGTTTTTGTGATTGCTAACTTGTGGAAATGCTAGGCCAGTGAACGAGTGTTTTTGAGTGAAGAAGGTAGGGGAGGAAAGGATGGCATCCTGATGATGAAGGCGAAGTAGTTCCGATTAATGTGTCTGATTATGAATTCATGTGTTAGACATTTAATGAATTTGCAAACATGTTGGTTGGATTTGATCGATGACTTGTATATATGATGATGAATACGTAGCTAGATTTGCTTAATCTCGACTTTTATGATTTGTATCGGATGTTAGTTGATTGTTTTTGGTTAATGATATGATATTTCTAGTAAAGTTTATGTATTTTATTATTTACACAATATTAGTTTATTTATATTTCAAATATATAAACAGGTTTATATGAAAATACAAAAAATAATTTACATATTATGGACCATAGAATAGATGACGGTTTCTGAAAAAATGTCATCTATGGTATATCTCAAGCATGACAGTTTAAACATAAAACCATCATCTATAATATTTCATAGATGACAGTAAAATTAAAAAACGTCATCTATGAACATTAAGATAACGGTTTACACAAAAAATGTCATCTATAATGTAGTATATATGACCATTTATCGTTATAACTTCGACAAAAATGTCATCTATCATATAGTATAGATGACGGTATTTACATATAAAATGTCATCTATTAATACTTAACATGACAGTTTATAACATTATAGATGACGTTAAATAAGCGTCATGTATGAGCGAAAAAAAAGCGCTCATAGATGACGGTATTTACATATAAAATGTCATCTATTAATACTTAAGATGACAGTTTATAGCATTATAGATGACGTTAAATAAGCGTCATGTATGAGCGAAAAAAAGCGCTCATAGATGACGGTATTTTGTCCGTCATCTAAAGTGTTTATCATAGATTACACCACCTTTCTTAACACTTTTATTTTTACATAGATGACGCAAAATATCCGTCATCTATGAGCGTTTTTTTTGTAGTGTGACTTATGTTCTGCTTCTTTAGAATTCAACATTTTAACTATTCCAAGTCTAGTACCGATTTTGATAGGACCAGAACGTGACTCACGTTCTGTTCCTTTACATTGTGATCTGTACACTAACTAAGAATTAAAATATAAGTCTAAGTTGATCTCTTATAGACAAATCTTAATACAAATTTTAATATCTTTACAGAACTTACTACGTTCTGTATAGGTAAAATACTTAAGTAAATTCTAAGTTTGTGTTTCGATATTCATCATCAAAACTATTACCCGGGATTCCCAGCACATGCTTTGAGGTATACAAATCTTAACAATCACACATCATCTTAAATACTATCAACGATATAAATTATTGTTTACTTAAATTATCATTATAGGACATATCATAATTTTTTTTATCATTCATAATACATTTAATTATAAATAATACAAATCATATTCAACTTTCATCATATTTAATTTATTTATTATTTATTCATTAATTTTCATCATATTTGACTCATTTATTAAACCATCAATAATTTTTATTTACTTACAACACACATATTTAATTAATAATATAAGTCTATTATTTTCCTAACAGCACATTCAACTCATTCTTTAAAATTCATGTATAGAGTCATCAAAAAATACTTAACTAACCTGAAAATGGACGGATATGTACTGTGAATATGAGGTATGATTATTTTTTAGACTCGCTTGACCCAACACAAAATAACCTCAAGCACGATGTGCTTTGACAACTTCGTATAATCCTATTATTTTACATTAAAAATTACTTTAGACATGTATCGACCATTAAAATATATAATTACATAATTTTATTATGGTAATTTATACTAAATCAACTAATTATTATTCAAACTAAATAATATGCGCTTCATATACCTAAACTGTGTTCTTATTATCCGTTTGGACTGTCTACTAAGAGTTTGTTTATTTTTTACATTATCATATGTTTCAACTTATTTTATTAAGTTACTCACAATAGAACGAGATCATTATAAATTAATAAGTTGACCCTAGTCGTATTCTCAAGGAAGGCTAAATAGAGTTTTATCTATGTTGCAAAACAGAAAGCAATTAAAAGAAGGGGTTTTGATATTTTAACTAATCTAATTAATCTACCTAAACGAATGAATTTGAAGAATTTAAAATACGAATTACCTAGGCGAAAATTAATAAAACGATTAAATCCTAAATCTAAGAACGAAGAATTAAAGGAACTGAATTTAAACATGCCATAAATTGATTAATTAACATGATTGAGAAGTTTGTATTAATTAACTGTGAATTAATCAAGAAAAGAGTAGTAAGAAAACAGGTCACAAAGCAATAAAGAAAGCAGTAAAAGAACTCACGAATTGAAAGGAAAAATGGTGCATTGAGAACTCCGGGTTTGAATCACGAACGAATCCACAACGAAATTGAAAAACGAACAACGAAATCGAAATCTAGACTAATAGTATTTTCTCTCGTGGTCTAAACCCTAGAAAAATTGAAGCGAAGAATCGCGCCCTATAAGAGTCTAAAATCGCGCGTGGAGGTTTAAATAGGAAAAGAGAAATCTGCCAAGGTAGCGACCGCTAGGGGCTACCCCCATGTTCTGTCTTGATTACGCTGAGAAGGGGTAGCGGGCGCTGGGGGGTAGCGCTCGCTACCCCTACGTTCTATCTAGATTTAACTCCCCAGGGGCCAGCGGCCGCTAGGGGGTAGCGGTCGCTAGCCCCTTGTTTTGCCCTGGTTCAGCTTCTTGACCTAGCGAGCACTAGGGGCTAGCGCCCGCTAGGTCCATCCTCGGCCAAGTGCATAATTTCGCTATTTTCTTCGTTTTTTCGTCTCGTTTCTCTTTTCAAGCCTCGTTAATCATTTTTGACGATTCTCACCTACAATATAGCATATAAAAAACAAAAACATCAACTCGAACAACAAAAAATAAGCATTTTAAGACGAAAAGCATACTAGAAACGAGACCGAAAACGTATAAAACATCATACAAACATATATTATATTTGGTATCTTTCTCAACTAAAAATATATTTTACATTTTTTAAATCTATATCGACCTACTCACAATACATAATTCTAAGTTTATCGCACGAGAGCATATACTAGTTCCAAGTCCTAAATAAGTACACCTTAAAAAATATCATTCCAAACTATAATCACTTGGAACTAATTAATCACTTGGTTTTGCTTATATATATGGGTAAGATCCGGTGAGAACCAAGTCTTATATAGGAACTAAAACATATGCATGCTACCTATTGTTTTGATGCATTACACATAGTATTTTAATGCATAACATGATAATGCATTTTTATTCATTAACCAATGCATCATAATTTCAATGCATTCTATGCATAAATTTGATGCACAATTAATCTGGATTAGGGCTGTCAAAATTTATCGAAAAAACGGTATACCGTACTCATCGTACCGAAAAATACCGTAAAATTCCAAATTTAAAGTATACCAAAAATTTTGGTAAGGTATGATATTGTACCGAACTTTTCGGTAAGGTAAAGGTATATGCTTTTCAAATATCGAGGTATACCGTCACATATATAAGAAAAATTTGTATATTACCGTTGTATTGGTATATATATACACACAAACATATTTATAATATTATATGTACATGTACATTCAATTTGAACTATAATAAAATTGTTCATTCATAAATTATGAATTATAATTAATAAATATTATTAAAAATTATTATATGTGATTTTAGTAATAATTGAAAAGATTAAAGAATAATTTAAAATTATTATTTTTAATAATAATTATCAACTCTAATATATAAATTTCTATAGTACACAACTAAATAATTTTTACATACTTACAAGATTTATTAAATTATTTTCTAAGACGAAAATATCAATCTAAATAAATATATAACGGATTATAATAAGATAAATATAATTATAATCTAAAAGTATATTTTAAAAATATGTAAATATTTTATATGATCATATGATTATATATGTTAAATTTTAAATATAATATGAGTTATAATATATAACTAATAAAAATATAATTAATGTTATAATATATTGTATATATAATAAAATTAGTAATGTTATGATTAATATATTAAAATATAGTCAGTTATATAATAATATAAATATATGTAGTTAATATATTTATAATTTATTATCTGATATTAGTGATTTATCTCGAAAATTTTGTTTTTAGAAAATTAATATTTAATATGTTTTTGTAGATGTTAGATGTTGTTTAAGATGTCATTCATTATGTTTAATGTATGTATGTGTTTTAAATAAATAAGTTTTTGGTATATCGAGAAAGAAATGTATAACGAAGTAATGTAAGGTATAGGTATGTAAAAATGTCATACCGAAAGTAAGGTATACCGAAAAGTATGGTAAGGTAACAGTATGAAATTCTTCATACCGAAGAGAAAGGTAAGGTATAAGGTATGACAATTTTGGTAAGGTATATAGTACCGTGACACCCCTAATCTGGACCATAGATTATACAAAGATCAACGGTCCAGATTAGTTCTTAGTTCATATATAAGGATTAGTTCTCATTTGATTCATTCCTTATATATATATATATATATATATATTATTTCCCACATTTAAAATTCAATATTAATTAATTAAATTCTATTAACAACTTATATTAATTAAGTTATTTATCCGTGAATGATCATGTTCAAATATTTATTATTATTATATATGAAATAAATTTGAGCTAGACGAACTTCTTATATAATAAACCTCTTTGAACGCCTCATGCAGATACAATCAACTTGAACTTGCTGAGATGCGATTCTAAGCAATAACATCACATCACTTTTCGTTAAACCAATCACCAATACTCAACGCATTACTGTATATGGTTGTGAAAAACTAGCAAGTGCAAATGCATCAAAGCAGTGCATAATTGTTCGACTAAAATTATTTCAAGTCGCTTGCAATCTTAACGAGTTCGTCTAGCAATGATAAGTCAACCCAAGTCGTATTCTCAAGGAAGACTTAGCAGGACAATTCAATTCTTTGTTCATAAACAAAAACAAATAAAAAGATTGTTGAAGATTTTAAAACTAGGCAATGAATATAAATAACGAAAGCATGTAAAATCTAATCTAATGAAAAGCAATGAAGAACCGAATTGTCTAACTAAGAAAACGAGATGCGAATTTAAGAGAAAGCAAGTAACTTGAAAATCGGAATCAAAAGGAGTGCGTAAAGTACTTTGGAAACCGAAAACGCAATAAGAACCTGAAAGCATAAACAAATAAACGAACTTGATAATAAACAAGACAAGAATAATAAATGGAAAACAAACTTGATTAATAACTTGAATGGTCTGAAATCCACAACGAAATACGAACTAGAATGTTGCGATAGGCTACCTTCGACTACGAATTCAAAAACTAGAAACGACTAACTAGAAATCAAAAACCTACATACATGCTCGTCTATTCGATTCATCCGAGAAAAATCAAAAACATATAAAACGACGAGCTCAAATTAACTTCTCAAAACCTAACATGCTTAGATTGCCTTGAAACTTAATATACAAGCTTATCTAACTTACACGAGCAACATTAATTCTCGACATTGCTCGACTCGATAAAATTCGAAAAGGGCAGCCCCTATTTCACTTTTTCATCAAGCTCAAAACATGAAAATAAAACCGTGGAAACGTAGGTAAGATCGAGGGTTACCTTTCTATCGGATTAGATTTTGAAGAAATCGGAAAAACGAGACGAACGGGACGAGAATCGGAGCAAAACTCCTCCTCCTTTTCTCTTCTTTGTTCACTCCAATAATGCTAATGTGAACTCACGTAAAAAAAATCTGAAATGGGTGACTTTGTGGTCTTTTATAGGCCACAAAAGTTACCCTCAAAATATCTAAATATCCGAGGTCCAAATCGTCTTTTCGCTTCTTAGATGTTTCGGTCCGATTTTTCTTCATTTAGCTATCTCCGTTGAAACGGGAGTCAACACACTCGACTTTCTTACTCGTTAAAACATCTTCGTCTCTCGTGAACTAAAGTCGGGGTTTGGCCCGATCGAATTGCACGTAAATCGAGAAAATGCTTGTTTCTCGATTTCTTGATAAATAACAATTTAAAACTCCGTTTCTTCTGAAATTCATTTTATTAAACTTCTCGAGAATTTGTGTCACGACCCAACTTCACTAACTTGTAGTAATGATGGGTATAACCGTGACTCGGAAATAGAATATAGAAATGAATAAGAATAATGGTTAATAGCTCGAAGGTGAATACATGATAAGTACTTCAATGAATAAGATTTCGTGCGCGAAACAAAACGTCTAGAAATACTAAATACTGAAAAGAGTGTTTGCAGCGGAAACTGGATCATTTTCTAAGTCTACATGTATGAAGACATGTAAACCCCCAAGAGTTACTACTATGAGTTCGACAAAACCATCGCTGAGCACTCCTCCTTGACATCACAGCTCAATCTGCACATTTATAAATACATGCAGGGCTGAGTACAAAAGTACTCAGTAGACACATGCCAAAATCGCATTCATACATATATAATTGTCATTGCCGTAACATAGTGCAACATAGAGATTTTTGTCACTAAAGAACCTATGTTCACTAAAAATTCTTGTGTGATCTTAAAATTCGACTGGCCAGTCTAAGTTCTGGAGTAATCAAACATATCTGTAATTCTGTGTGTCGGGAAAGTGGCCACTTTCCGCGAACACTGAACCGGCCAACCCGCTAAGATGACTCACAGTTCTGGTGTACACTAACCTTCAAGATATAAATCTTTAAAGGCCCGAATTCGATTAATTGTTCAACAGATACGCATCATACCAAAATATAAATATTTTCGACAATGCAATACTTCATAACATTTTAAATTCTAAAGCATTTCTAAAGCGAAAATAACAATTTGGTACAACGCATACGATTTGATTTGTAAAAGAAAGCCTACTTGGATCGTCTGGACTGACGACTGCTTCGTTCTCGAACTGCGGTCCTGACCTTTCGTTGTACCCTTTAAATAAACCTCGAGTGAGATAATATTTTCGAGCGCATCTAATATTCGCTAAGTGTAAGGAATTATTATCCTTTGTTATTTGAGAATTATTCTCGGTTCTCTTAACTCGACTTAAATGATTTTGGAATAACCCTAATTCATTTAGTTATAACGTACGTCTTATAAAGAGTACTAACAAGGAGGGAATTATAAGGTTCTGAACATAACGTGGTCGAAAAATCGACATGACCTCTACGTTCATTCAACTTATCCCTCGTTTAATCAAAACGAGTAAACCAACTAACACACATCAACATTGCCCCATTCAACTCTCTCTCGAGTGAGGACTCCGTTCCTCCACTCGAACTTATCCCAACTAAATCTCAAATCGTAACAACAACAACAAATCAACATTTCAAACATTTCAACATTTCAAACATTTCAACATTTCCACTTTTCAAACATTTCCACTTGCGCAGTCCGAGTTAAACTCGATTTTGAACGTTCAAAAGTACTTCAAAAATTCTAAATTTCGAGATATAAGTTCAAGACATTTAAAGGAACAACTTTCATTTAGGAAATATTTTCAAAATCATTGCAGAAAAATTCATAAAAATTCGGAAATCAACCCCCTGTTTCACGTTTGAACTAAAACGTCGAAAACTGCACAATTGACTTTGAAAAAATCATAATAAATTGGAAATATTTCCAATTGTAACGAATCAAACTTTAAAGTGACCATAACATCGTAGAGTTTTATAATCCGAAGACAAAACACATAAAATCATTTTACTCTATTTTGCACAAATTTTCAAAGTTAGCTAATTTCCAGATTTTCGCTAGAATTGACAGTTTGCGCAACCATTTTGAAAAATTCATAACAATTCGAAAACACAACGAAACGGGGTGATTCAAGTTGGAGATTACTCCTAACTCGATCTAGTATTTTATTATGTAAAAATTCTACTCATTCTGTACTTAAAATGACGAAAGAAAATCCGGCAGAAACTGTCGTCCGCACTCATTTTCTTTTTAAACCATACTCAATTATAACCTACATACATGCTCGTCTATTCGATTCATCCGAGAAAAATCGAAAACATATAAAACGACAAGTTCAAATTAACTTCTCAAAACCTAACATGCTTAGATTTTATCGAAACTTAAAACACACGTTCATCTAATTCATACGAGCAATACTAATTATCGACATTTTTCGATTCGGGTTCGACCCGATAAAAATCGAAAAGGGCAGCCCCTATTTCACTTTTTCATCGTGCTCAAAAAATGAAAATGAAACCGTAGAAACATAGGTAAGATCGAGGGCTACCTTTCTATCGGATTAGATTTCAAAAAAATCGGAAGAACGAGACGAATGGGACGAAAATCGGAGCAAAGCTCCTCCTCCTTTTCTCTTCTTGCTCATGCCAACCTTGCCTCTGCCTATCTCACGTGAAATCTGAATAATGGGGGTGACTTTGTGGTCTTTTTATAGGCCACAAAGTTGCCCGTAAAATATCTAATTATCCGGGGTCCAAAACGTCTTTTAGATATTTTCGATCCGATTCTTTGTTATTTATCTATCTCGGTTGAAACGAGAGTCAACACACTCGACTATCTTACTCGTTAAAAATATCTTCGTCTCTCATGAACTAAAGTCGGGTTTTGGCCCGATCGAGTTGCACGTAAATCGAGAAAATGCTTATTTCTCGATTTCTCAAGTTCTCGAGTTCTCGGTTCTACTATTCACTGACGGCGAAAATAAAATTTTCGCGTATGGTCCGTATCGCGATAAAAGTGTATGTAAATTATCGCGCTGTGTCCATATCTCGGCTCGAACTTCAAATCCAGGCATTTGACTGAATCCCGTATTTCGCCTCTTAGATATTTCAAAATATCTAATTTTGAAAATATCTAATTTCCAAAATATCTACTTTTGAAAATATCTAATTTTCCAAAATATCTAATTTCGAATGAATCCCCTATTTGCTCTTGTTACCCGTTATAATAACGTACTAATAGTCCGGGTTCTCGACTTCTCGATAAAATAATGTTCTCGGAAACATTCCGGAAAATCACGACTCTCTTAGAAAAACATTCCGGACTTAACTTTAAAAGATAATAAAATTATCTCGTCTCTTTCAAAATGATGAATAGTGATTTCTCGATAATTACATCATTCTTCCGAAAGTCGGAATTATTAACTTTTCACCTTATCTCCGTATCGTAAAATAATTGAATGGAAAAACAGACGCTGCTTCGATACGAGTTCTCGAACTTAAATTATGACAATAAACATCAAACCGAATTTTCTCGGTTTCTTTCTCGATTTCAGAAATTTCTGAAATGACTTTTAACTCACATTAGGAGTTCTATTCTTTAATACGAGTCTTTAAACTTTCAACGGATCTTGAATCCCTCGTTTATTCATAAATTTTTCTTTTATTCGGGTTTTTAATTATCGGGGTATTACAATTTGCTTATTTCTCGTGCTATCAAAATCGAAAATTCACCGGACGGCGAAAAATAAAAAGTTCCGCGTATGGTCCGTATCGCGATAAAAGTGTATGTAAATTATCGCGCTTTGTCCATATCTCATCTCGAACTTCAAATCCGGGCATTCAAATGAATCCCGTATTTGCTCTTGTTACCCGTTATAAAAGTATAAGCCGGTTCTCGAAAGAGCGGAGATTTGGTCTCCGTTTTCGCTGAAACTTGGCAGCAAGCTTCAAAATAAAGTTTCTAATCCAAAAATTTTATTCTTGGGATGTTTAAACACTTATAAGCCAGGTATAAAATACTCGGGTGTTACAGACAGTTTCTCTCTCGATTACCCTCTCGGTTTAGAGGCTAAACGAGAGGTTCTCCTTAGCCACCAATCTCATGTCATTTCTCATCATTTGCCTTGTGTTTCCTCGTCAAAATTGGTTTGGTCATAAAATCACTAAAAATATGCAGAAATGCACCAAAATTGTACCGATCGTAAAATTGTTCTAGTTTAAATAAAATAACTAAAACACAATTAAAAACTATGCAAAACATGATGGAACAAATATCAAACGAGCTCAAAATATAGTGTAAAAATCATAGTTATCATGTCATAAGATCAAGTCAAAACTAGACAAGATCTCGTACACGAGTTATGGATCGTGATTCACACAACTTAATTTTTATATATTAATATTGATTGAAAATAAAAATAAAATTTTCATGATTTTCAAACTTAAACATTAATAATACATGGTTCAAATTTCGAACCCTAACTATGCCAAATTCGGATCCATACCCTTCTCCTTTTACACGGACCGGTGGTCTCAGCCCGAAGCATGCCCTTGAATGTTGTACACTTTTTTTTACGAGTGAGCATTTTAGTAAATGATCTGTTTTTTCAATCGAAACAAAGCAAACAAAATTAAAATTTGAATTGAATAAAATGAATCAAACTAAATTAACTAAATTTAATCAGTTTGGTATTTATATTCAGTAAATAATTTCGTTCTAATTTTTAAAGTTATTTAATAAAATATAATCACATATATATTTAATAGTTTTCATATACTAAAAAACTAAATAATATTTCAAATTTAAGTTTTCTTGTAACTTTACTAAAATATAATCACTTATATATCTAATAGTTTTCGTATACTAAAAAATAAACAAAATTTCAAATTTAAAAACTTTTGACATTAAAAATTATAATAAGAAATACTTAAATCACACGATCATCTACATATCTTTAATAGTTTTAAACTCCAAAAGATAAAAACCATTGCATAATTTATTAAATTTCAAAATAATACGTTTTGCAAAGCTAAAAAATATTAATAAAAAACCAAATAAATAGATTATTACATTTAATTTGTTACACAGTCTTAAATTTTAAATTATATGATAAAATATAACTAAAAAAAAGTATAATGTACCAATCTTATTTGATAAAAATAAAGTACATTATATATTATTAAATAAAATACAAAACTTCTCCCTACACGGTGGACAAAACTTAACGTGTTCGCGGCTAATGTGGTATGCCACACATATATATATATATATATAAGAAATTTTTTTGATAAAAGTTTATCAATTTTTACTTTTTAAATATGGCTTATTGATTAGAATATAGCTTAATATTTTTATAAAATAATAATAATAAATTTATAATGATTCATGTGTTTATGTAGCATTACGTGTCATTGTCATATCAATTATGCACATGTTAAGTTATTCTTAGAGAAGTTCATCAAAACCGGAACTAAACCGTTATAGTGGTGATTCACTGTTTGGAACCAAACTGTGCAGGACGAATTCAATTATGGTTTCAAACCGCCGGTTTCGATTTTTGAACCGTTAAAAAAATTAATACTAATATATTTAAATTTTTAAAAATTTTTAATCATTTTAATTACATATTAATGCATATTATTATTTAATTTCATATCACATAATTAATTTTTTAATAATATACTAGAATAACTATGTAAATATATATATTTATTTAATATTAATTATATAAAATACTCGATCGCTAATTTCTAAGCACACAAGTGTATGTGTACTAGAGTATAGGGACAAGGTCGTATCCATAGAGATCGAATTAATAGGTGGTTATTAAATCCTACTATTATCTTCTTTTCAGACTTTGTAAAGGCGATTTGGACTTATTAAGCTAATGAAGAACAAATTAAAAACACAAAGAAATAACAAGAAATACTGAATGAATAAAGCAAGATAAGAAAGATCCTAGGGTTTTGATTTCGGCAACAAGTATCAAACTTCAATCCGATTAATCAGTTACAAGCACGTTTTATATCTTCTAAAACGATCACGAATATAGCCTTGATAACCTTTTGGGCGTATTTAGACCGTAGATTACACGAAAGTCAACTTGTTTCCAAGTAATAACAATCATGCAACTCCCACAAGTTCCAAAAATCAATGTTCTCGCGTTAAATTCAAACCTTTTGGGTATAGACGAATTAACACGTCCTATGTTCTAGTTCAAGAATTAATCCTCCCCTCTCGGATCTCGGATTAACTCCTAAGATGATATCTAATTGGTGATCAATCAATTAAATATATAAAAGCACAAGAACATAGAAAAAAGAAAGTAAAACTGATTTAAAGAATTCGGAAATTAGTTCAATAATTGTCCCCTACTCTCTAACCCTAGAATACGAGGTTTAACTACTCATGATCATAGCAAAAGCAAAAAAAGTATTGAAAGAAAATATAAACGAAGTAGATAAAACATGCAGGTGAAAGTCTAGTCGTCGTGCCCTCTATAATCTCCAACTCTTCGTCCCTTGGCACAAACAAGAGTATGAATGTATTTTAAGTATGAAAAAAGTGTGTTTCTCGCGTCTAATGATCAATATTTATAGTTTGGGGAGGGAAAATAAGTTTTCTAAGTGAGTGAAGAAGAAAATTCACGGCATTAAAAATCACTTTGCATGCGGGCGCGCGCAACGGCACTCTAAGATGCCGTTTTGGGCGTAGGCGCGCCCCATATGGCGCTATGGAGTGTTGACTTGCGCAGTCATATTGCGTCAGTCCGTTCTCTCTTGTCTGAACTCTGAATTTAGATATGTTTTCTCCTATGAGATCCTCTTGAACCAAACTTGAAATATCTAGTTGATGATTTTTGCCAAATCATGACCCGTTTTCCTGTAAATTCATCACAAACCATGCAATTATCAAATTCTTCAACTATATATTATCAAAAATCATCTCAAGTATTTGCATGAACACGGGTTTAAACCGCTAAACGGCATAGAAAAGACATTATAAAACTCAAAAAACTCGCGTTTATCACATATAATGATATGTTAATGAATTAAAATTAAAAAAAAGTTTTAATTTATTATCTCATGAATATATTAATTGAATAACACATTAAACATAAATATGTTAATGAAATTAAATAAAAAGTTAATCTACGTAAATATAACAATATAAGATGAATGCTAATAAAAAATTAATTATTTTGATCTATAATACTAGGGTTTAATTAGGCTCTCATCTAGTTAATTCTTATTTTTTTTAATTACCAGTGTATTCATAAGTTTTAATGTGTTATTATAAATTATAAAAAAATAATTATAAAAAATGACTCTTTATAATATACTAAGTAAATTAAATTAAGTAATAAAATTAAGATACGGTTACAAATCGACGGTTACGGTTCTGAAATGTCGGTTCACGATTCCGAACTTTTGAAACTATAACCGTTTTCTACATGGTTCCAGTTCAAAATCAAACCGTCGGGTACGATTAAGATTTTCGAAACCGCTGGTTTCGATTCGGTTCCGGCGATTTCGGTTCTTTTGAACACCTCTAGTTATGCCTGCCAAATATATGTGAGCGGTACTCTAATAAAATAAGTATATCTTTCATGTTTTTCAAATTAAGGGGGGTGTATTCAACTGGGATTTTCTTGGACTTTAAAAATCAGTGGATTTAGAAAATCCGTAGACTCCACATAGAGTTCAACTGACTTTTTTAATGATTTACATGGATTTTTATAGACTTTACATGATTTTGGAATATACTTTTTTTATTAATTTAGATGGATTTCCATAGATCCGGCGTGAGAACTATTGATGCAAATTTATATAAAACACATTTGTATATAAAAAAATGTTATACAAATTATTTAGAAAAAAAAATACCAAAAATACATTATCTCTAAAAAAATGGCGGAAAATGGCGCTAGCCAGCCATGAGATTAGGATGGCCCTAGCCAGCCATGGAGGGTTATCTTACCCAAAATCTCTCAGCCGTGCTTATTGAAACTGCCATGCCAGTAGAAAGACATGCACCCAATCACCCACCGACATATCCACAGAGCCAACCCCAGCCGTTCAAGGGAAAAAGGAAATGGGAGGATCAAGGTCCTGGTCCCATTCAGAAGAAGCCCTGGGAAGGACATGCACCTTTCCAGAATTTCGGAAGGCAAGGACAGATGCCACAGTCCGGAAATCTTCAACAGAAACCCACCTGTCCGAAATGCAGGAAAACGCACTATGGAGTGTGCAGAGCGGGAAGCAATGAATGCTTCATTTGTGGGCAGAAAGGGCATTATGCAGGCTATTGCCCTACCCAACAAGAAGGGGGAAACACGAGGCCAAATCAGCAGCCTCAGAAGAAAAATGTGCGGGCTATTCAAGCACAGCCCCTGGCACGTTCATACCCCCAGCAGCTATTACCACCGCCACCACCACCACCTTACTAGTATAGACAGGAAGAAATCTTATGCCGACACATGTAGGACCAAGTTTTCAAAAAAAAAATATATATATATATATATATATCCCTGTTGTTCGATTAGAAAATACAAATTTCGGGACGAAATTTTTGTTAAGAGGGGGAGGATGTAATACCCCGTTTTTTTAAGTTCCGAAATAACGATATTCGAACGCGTTTGTAATATAATCAGAAAAAAAAAAAATTTGAACGTTTAGTTAATTAATGAAATAAATTAATTGAAGAGGAGTTTTGAATTTAGATAAATAAGTAATTATAGAAATTTTGATTAATATCTTAAAGGATATTAATATTAAGGGGTATGATTACTTGGTATATATATGAGTAGGAATATGTTATATGAATGTGTCTTGACAATTTAAATGATATGCATAGGTTGCATACACTATAATTATGTAGTATTAATTTATCTAGGTATATATGTGTATATATAACCACGCTTGTTCAAATATATATAAGCAAGTTGCTAAAATAAATTGTTACAAGCAAGAAAGAAACCACACGCAATATATTATATTGTACAAGGAAAACTGCAGTAGTTATATATGGAAGGAAAGAAGATAACACTTAAGAAAAAGGCACATGCATGATATAAATGTATAGATAAGCATACAACATACAACTTGATAAGTTGGAAGAATAAAAGGATAGAAATACTCAAGTGTATTTAATAGAATAAGGAAAGATAATAAACTAAAACACTTGATTTTAACTATAAATTATAAGCTATGCATTATATAAATATACATATATCTTACATTGTTAGATAGTAAGTAGATAAAAGAGGTAAGTGTTACATAAAGCAGCATGTTTAAAGAAGGAAAGAAGAAAATATTGCTATAAGTAAAACATTGAAAGGACAGTTAAGGGAAAGAAACAGCAGCCATGCTGCTGCAAAGTGGCTGTAAATTAGGATGAGAAGGGAGGAGTTCCAAGATTGATCCATGCTTTATCCCATGCCTTGCTTACCTACAGAGATGATTAGACAGATTAGGAGATAGCAACAAGTCTATTAATAGAACTATCAAACTTAAGCACTAAGTTAAGATCACAGCCTTGCAACATAACTATAAAAAGGGGTGCAGGGCTGCTCTTGAACGTTTATCACCACCAAAAACACACTTCAAACTGTGCAGCAACCATATTAAAAACAAGAAGAAGAAGTAGTTCAAGTTAAGGTAATAAGACTAAGCTCTAGCTCTACTTTCCATTTATAGCTCTTATAGTCTCAACTTACAATTATAAACTACAACTATAATCTGCCCTCCTAAGTCATTCATGAAAACAGAAAGTATATATATATATAAATTGTCCAAATTCAGTAATAAGTTGAAATGATGTTAAGCCCAAAATATGACCAATCTCAATCCATGAAAACAAGAGTAACAACTATACAGATTACAGAAAATAAGATAAAGAAGCTTTGTTTCAAGTCCAGTATAAATATTTATGTTATGAAATGATAGTTTAATGACCAGAGTAATAAACTTCGAATGGGTTATAAGTTCTATAATACTAGCTAACAGTTATTAAGCAGAACCTAGAAAACAGCAATTTAGCCTTTCTTCAACAGAAAAGAAGAACTGAGTTGGAGTATATATTGCTGTAAATAAAATCTATTATATAAAACTAAATCACACATTCAGTACTTAGCAATGTTCAAAACAAGCATAAATTACTAGGTCAACAAAAACAGAACAAAATGTTTAGAACATAGAGGAGCAGAACGTATAACTTAATTCCAGGATGTCATAAGAAATTTCAGAAGATATCATTTAACAATAGAAGGTACAAACCAGCAGCTTGATACTGAGAACTTAGCATTCAGTAAAAATAAAATCATAACCAAAACATAAATTTCATTTCTTAAATTTTTAACTAAAAACTTGCATAACAGAAACTAAATATCTAGAGCAAGGGGAAAACAAAATCTTAGCTTATGCAGCTCTTCCATTCGGTGGTCTTGAGGAAAATCACCTCCATCCAAACTGACCATGTAAAAGAAGATCACTACTAGAAATTTAAACATACATGACACAGCATAGATGACATTTTTTTCACAAAATGTCATGTATGAGCGTATTTTT
>JAPKLX010001678.1:1335-18784 GCA_026898415.1 Leonotis leonurus
TTGAGATTCTCTGGTTTAGCATTTTCTGTCTTGAGACTTGCTGGTTTAGACTTTTCAGATGGTTGTTGAACTCAGTGAGAATGATGATGGGCACGAGTTCTTTGAAGACGTTGATGAAAAATTGTTCGAGAACATAGCATTGCATGTGACAATGACACCTCAGGACAAATCAGGGCAAAACGCTGATGCTCAAACTTTCTCTGAAAGGTATGATTCTAACTATTACTCTACACTGTTTTGTTTAAATGCCTCTGTTGATGATGCAGGAAGTGTTGAGGATGACATAGACCCTACATATAGTGATGACAATGCTTTCACTATAATACAAGGATTGAAAAGATTGTATGATGAGTAATTGGGAAAATGGAAACAACAAGCACGAGATCTGGTGACCTCAACAGCTGAGATAACACGACTCAAGGAAGTCCAAGTAAAACAGGAGGTATTGATCACACAACGTGACATAGAGCTCACAAAAGTGAAATCCCAACTTGAAGAGGCACAGTTGACCATTCGCAAGTGGAATACTGGGACTTATTCGACATCGACAGCAGAAACATCCAATACCATAGCAGATGTTGTGCTCACAGACCGACCAACACAGACAAAGCAAAACACCTCTCAAGTAGGAAAAGGTAAGAAAGGTAAGAGAAAAGGTAAGAGACGTAGAAGGAAATATATATGTCATTACTATCTTAAACCAGGCCACATAAAACCTTTTTGTTATCAAAAGAAAAGGGATGACAAGTCATACTCTCCGCTTTCACAGCAACCCAAAATGATATGGGTAAAGAAAGCTGATCTAACATGTAATGTTGTGTACACAGCATTGAAAACTAACATTTCAGGTTCTTGGTACTTTGACAGTGGATGTTCACGTCACATGACAGGTAACAAAACATTTCTTTCCAACTATGAGATTTATGACGGAGGAAATGTTTCCTTCGGTGGAGGTTCAAAAGGTAAAATCATAGGGAGAGGTACACTTAATGTTCCTGGTTTGCCTGCTTTAACAAATGTGTATCATGTGCAAGGGCTTATGGCAAACTTAATCAGCATAAGTCAACTATGTGATGGTAACATGCTTGTGAAATTCACTAAAGATGCATGTGAAGTATACAATAACAGAAACTTGTGTATCATAACAGGTCAAAGGTCGTCAGACAATTGTTATATGACTGATGATTTTAGTTGTGGTAGATGATGTTATACTCTGGTATGGATCTTGTAGGACCCATGGAAGTTGAAAGCATTGGTGGTAAAAGGTATGTATTAGTTGTGGTAGATGATTTTTCCTGATTCACATGGACCTATTTTTTACGTGAAAAATCTGAAACTTTTAAGATGTTTAGAAATATGTTTGCTCGTGTTGCTAAAGTATTTGATGCCAGAATATCTCGTATAAGATCTCATCATGGCCGTGAGTTTGAGAACTCACAATTTACAAGTTTCTGCAATGAAAAGGGAGTATGTCAGGAGTTTGCGGCACCAAAAACTCCACAGCAGAATGGGGTGGTCGAACGCAAGAATAGGACCTTGATTGAGATGGCAAGGGTTATGCTGAGCTCCAAACAAATGGCGAAACGTTTTTGGGCTGAGACAGTAAACACAGCATGTTACATCAACAATCGAGTCAACATTCGACCAGGCTCATTCAAAACACCATATGAGCTACTTAAGGGAAGAAAACCTAACCTAAAACATTTTTGTGTTTTCGGGTGTGTATGTTTTATCCTAAATGATCATGAGTATCTAACAAAATTTGATGAGAAGAGTGACAAAGGTATATTCGTTGGTTACTCAACAAACAGCGTAGCTTATAGGGTATTTAACCTTCGGATTAAGACAATACAAGAATCTGTTAATGTTGTCTTTGATGACGCAGGTGATGTGAACAAGGAGGTGGAAGCAGAAGATGACGTATATCAAGGGGGAGTTGCGCTACCTCCTGTTGAAGCCCAAACTGCTCCACTTAACACAACATCCAGCAGTGATGAGGAAAACAATGCTACACAACAGGAACCAGAAGATGAGGTTCAAGATGGTACTCACCGCAGAGAACCTCCGAGAAGAGTTAGAGAAAATCATCCATTATCTCAAGTCATAGGAAATGTTGAGGATGGTGTTCAGACCAGACGTAAACAGCTGATTAACTATAGAGACATGCGTGCATGTACTCTATGTGCTCTATAATTGATGGCGTAATATGTTTTGTCTCCAAGTTTGAACCAAAAAATGTCAAGGAAGCATTGACTGATGAGTTCTGGATAAATGCTATGCATGAAGAACTAAATCAGTTTGTTCGTAGTGATGTTTGGTACCTTGTCCCCAGACCAGCCAACAGAAATATTATCGGCACAAAGTGGATTTTCAAGAATAAATCTGATGAGAAGGGAATAATTGTACGAAACAAAGCACGATTGGTGGCTCAAGGGTATACTCGAGTTGAAGGGGTGGATTTTGATGACACATTTTCCCCAGTTGCAACAATCAAATCCATTCGGTTGTTGCTTGTTGTTGCATGTCATCTCAACATCAGTCTATATCAGATGGATGTGAAGGCATCATTTCTCAACGGCGAACTTAAGGAGGAAGTCTATGTTGAACAACCAAAAGGGTTTGAGGATTCCCACAAGCCAGATCATATCTTTTGACTAAATAAAGCCTTGTATGGACTAAAACAAGCACCACGTGCTTGGTATGGATATCTCACAAACTTTCCTCTCAAATACGGGTTTGTGAGAGGCGGTGCGGACCGGACATTGTTTATCAAAAGGGAAGATCAACACATTCTTATTACTCAAATTTATGTTGATGATATGATTGTCGGTTCCACCTCACGTAACATGCTCAATAATTTTTCAGGTGCAATGTCTACAAAGTTCGAGATGAGCATGATAGGAGAACTCATATACTTCCTTGGACTCAAGTTAAACAAGGACAAAATGGCATCTTTATCTCTCAAAGCAAGTATGCCAAAGAGATGATAAAGCGTTTTAACCTTGAAGGAGCCAAGCACATGAAGACTCCAATGGGCTCTACAGAAAAGTTGACTAAAGATGATGCTGGAGAGGATGTTGACCCAACACTCTACAGATCAATGATAGGGAGTCTACTGTACCTAACATCTACTCGTCCAGATCTGATGTTTAGTGTATGTGTATGTGCCAGGTATCAAGCTAAACCCAAGGTATCCCATATTAAAGCTGTTAAAAGAATCATTAGGTATGTTGCTGGAACATTAGATTTAGGAATCTTTTTTTCTAAAAACATGAATATGAGCTTGATAGGGTTTAGTTATTCTGATTGGGCTGGAGACGTGGATGATAGGAAGAGTACAAGTGGAGGATGTTTCTATCTAGGTAACAACATTGTGTCATGGCATAGCCGTAAGCAAAACTGTGTTTCCTTATCCACTACTGAGTCCGAATATGTTGCAGCAGGCAGCTGTTGCACACAACTACTTGGCTTAGACAAATGCTTAGTGATTATGGCCTAGAAAACAATGACCTAGTTGTGTACTGTGACAATATGAGTGCTATAAACAATTTCCAAAAATCCTGTTCAACACTCAAGGACAAAGCACATTGACATAAGACACTATTTCATTAGAGATTTAGTGGAACAAGAGGTAATCAAGCTTGAGTATGTGAAAACGGAAAACCAAGTTGCTGATATTTTTACAAAACCCTTGGATCATGAGAGATTCGTATACTTACGAAAGTCTCTTGGTCTTTGTTTTTGTTATTAATAGAGTGTGTTGTGCTACACCCATATTCATATCATTGTTATCTATATCAAAGGGTGTAGCTTGTGTGTCTGACTTGCTAGTATAACATCTTAGTCAACATGATCTGTCTACGGCCGCCTGGTCTTCTTTTATATATATATTTTTTTATGTACCGGTGTGGTAAACAATCCAAGTAGTTTGGGGGGCACGGCGTTCGCTGCGATGATGCTACCTTACAAAAGGATTGCAACTGCGATTGCTTTCGAGGGTGAAAGGCTAGGGGCACGGCATTCACTGCAACGATGCACTCTACGCTCACTAACTCTTGGATTCTTGTAGTTCTGCACCTATTTTATCTATGTGAACCAGGTGAATGTTGCAGAGATGTTGACACAACAAAGCAAGTTAGACTGTTTTATCAAATGTTGTTCTCTAAAAATGTTTCTCTCAACATCGGTCATCTGTGTTTTCTGTAACACATACTCTAGCATTATCCTCCATATCACTTATTTCTCAATTTTGATAGTGGGTTATAACTGTCGAGTAGCGTGTTCTGAGGGTTTGTCAGGATGGAGATGAAACGGCATAACTTCTTTTAAGTTGAACTGTCGCCAGACTATGCTCCATCATTACTTTCTCTGTCACACGAAACCCTAGAAACCTCTCTCTCTCTCTCCCAAATCAGCACATATCCCTAGACTGATACGGTTTCTCAATCTAGAGTTATAACAAAAACACTAGTCGTCGTCTCCCTCATCCAAAAACCCTCCATTTTCTCTCTCAGAGTTTTCTTCCAAAATTTCCTGTTATGGCTACTCCTCCAAACATCGACGTTACTGCACTCCTCCGAGCCCTCATTGCTGCCAATCCCCAGTTTCTACAAGAATTGCAAACACCTGTTGCTCCTGCACCACCAGTTGCTACCACTCCGCCGGCTCCACTAGTCGACGTGACTCCAGCAGATGTTGCCGTCATTGCTGCGTCTCCTGTTGCAGCGGCATATCTCACTCCAGAGCTTCCACCTGCCACCGTCACTGAGTCTCCGGTTGTCGCGATTGACCCTACTCCAACGGTTGACCATCTAGTTCTTGCTCCATCTCCGGCCATTCCTACAGAATCCGCGCCACCTACGTCTCATCAGTGTCAGCCTAGAAAACCTTTTACTAGGGGCTCCCATCTGTCCACACCCACCGGACAGTCAAAGAAATCCAAGACTGCTTTGCACACTGTTATCCTAAACAATGAAAGCGACGATGAAGTCTCCTCCACCCCAAAACGTCCTCGCAATGACGCTGCTCTTGTAAAAATGGATCCCGGTACCAATGTCACTGAAACCCCTTCTGTGGAGGATGCAAGCGCCCTAGTCAAGAGCGCTGCAGTCAAGGAGGGTAAACAACCGGTGGTGGAACAGCCAGACGCCACTGATCTTCCACTGGACCCCGCTCATGCCCTCAATATACAGTTCTATGACGAAACTGCTGCGGTAAAATGGAAGAGGATTCGGAACGCTCCATGTGTCTGTGAAAGATCGGTTGATGAGAACTCCTTCCATAAGATCAATTTACTCGAGTTCTTCAAAACGAGGGGCCTATTCACTACGATACATCATCTCCCCCCTTATGTCAAAACGATTGTCCGTCACTTTTATTGTAATCTACACAAGATGTTTGGAAATCAGGACTCCCCACAGTATGCCAAGGTGTGTCTCTACAACACAGTCTTTGACTTTTCTGTTGAAGCAATCAACAATGCACTCGATCTGCCTCATGTGGAGGGCGATATCGTCACTTCACTAGACGATGTTGCCAAGCTTATCACTGGAGGGAAGCACTCTCGGTGGGTGCAACCAATGAAGGCATCCAGCCTCTCTCATCTGTTTTCAGTCCTTCACAAAATCTTGACCTACAATTGGATAGTCTCTTCCAATGTTACGATCGTTACTCAACAGCATGGCATATTGTTATATCTTGTGGGCCTTAACAAGCCCTTTAACCTTAGGAGAATTAATTTCGACCAACTGGCCAATCTTGCCATGAAGACCCAAATCAGCTCCCTGGCATTTCCCTCTCTTATTTGCAGGGTTATGGAACACCAAGGCTTCATCGAGATCTCCAAGTGCCCGGAGGCCCTGCCCATCCCGGAGTATGTTGTCCACCACTCCTTATTCAGTAAGGGGAAAGTTGCTGATTTCCCTGGCAGAACCCTGATCGCCCAACTTCTGTGTCCTCTGGAATTCAGCTGCCACCACTGACTGTTCAACAGTTAATTGGCGCTCTGAGCTCCCTGGCTGCGCTCGTGCCCACTCTCCAAGCATGCCTATCTTCCCAACAAGGGGTAAAACGAGTCGCCATACAAGCAGCAGAGGCAGAGGGATATCCAGATGACGAGGAGACAGAGGACAATGCTGAGGAGGCTGAAACTAGAAATGAAGAATGAGAGGATGTTGTGAGGATGACCGGATGTGGTCAAAATTATTTTGTTTTTTGTTGATGTGATGTGGGGGTTACCAAAAATAAGCACCAAAACAATTTTATGTTTTTTATGTTTTTTACTTTTTGTGGTGGATGATGAACGCTATCTGTTGTAGCACTAATCTTTCTTGATGAAATGACATAGAAGTTGCTGCTTGTGATGTGTGATAGCTTTGCGTGCATATTGTTGTCTCTATCTATGTTGTTGCTGCTCTTGAAGTTGTTTTGCAGGCTCAAACATTCAGGGGGAGCTCTAGAGAAGAAAAGGGTGTTGTGAAGAAGGCACAAAAACAAGGGGAGTTTGTTAGGTATTTAAAGTCTGTTGTTATTTGTATTGTTGACCTAACATGTGTGTTTTTGTGTTTCTTCACAAGATTGTTGACTTAACTCGTGACTCAACATAACAACTGGTGTTGACTCAGCGTCCAGCTCCACAGCCACGTGGAAGGCTGACTCGGCATTCTTGAAAGACGCACGAAGACTTGAAAGACGCACAAAGACTAGAGAGAAGACCAAGTCGTGCTAGGCAGTTGAGAGTTTTATGCTAAGTGGAAGTCTGTTCCACAAATCTCGGAGTCAACAATAGATTGAAGTAGTTCCACAGTTCCAGGCAGATTTGCGGAGCCCAACAACTGAACTGCGAGAATTATGGAGACATGGGCCGAACAGTTGCTATACTTATGGATCCAAGCCCATGCCGTCTATCTATAAATACAAGTTATTCATTCAGCTAGATAGACCTTTTTTGCAGATTAATTTCGTAGTTTTAATTCTCTATGTTTCTTAGTTCATAAGAACATACATTTAATATTTTAGTGATAGTGTTGTGGTTATTGTTGTGCTCAACATTGTAATAGCTCAACACTTGTTTTGATTATTCTTTTTGGCCATAAGGCTTCCGTGTAGGTTATTGATTTATATAACCTATGCAAAAATATCTCGTGTCTTCTACTTTAGCTTCCGCAAATCTTTACTTAGAGTAGTTGATACACTTTTAATATTGAAAAGCTTTAGCTAAATTGTACACAGACAGTTAGCATGTTGTAACGCCCCCATTCTTTAAATAAGGACATTACAAAAAAACTTTACTTTTCTTTAATCATTTAATATTATAAATGATATTATGAATTATGTTTTAAGATAAGCAGCGGAAAGTATAATAAAATTTTTACAAACAGACGGCATATCCCTTATAATTATGCATATGTCACCTTGAAATAATGATAAAGAGCAGCAAATAACAATACCAAATAGGGACATAGCCCTCATCAAAATATACACATATCAAAATGTCATTACAAGAACAACTTGTTTAGTTAACCAAAACTAATTAAGTTTGTTTTCAACCAAACATTCACATATACATAAAAGTTGAGAGAATGTTCATAGGGGTCCACTTCCATCTGCTCCAGCCGTCGAGCCTCTCAGCCTGCAATATTTGACAGCATGTGGGGTACATGAGTATGCAAGCACACTCAGTGGAGAATACACTGCAAGCAGTTATAACCAATTGTGCAAGTCACATAGCATAATGAACAACTTTAATTATCTTGCCGGCGAGACTAGTCTCTCCCCTTGAGGGTGCTTTATACGCCACAAAGGCAATGATTCACCACACAGGCCATAATACGCCACACAAGCAAGAATACGCCACACAAGCAAGTTCATATGTGTTGGGAACCCCACAGATAATTTAAGTTTTGATGATGTTCTCTCGAAAATACACTTGATATTATTCATGTTCTGTATTATTTCTATTTTGTCTCTAAGTACCAGAAAGTTGGAGCAAGATAATCTTAACAGAAAGATGAACCAGAAAGCTTCAAACAGGGAGATGAAAGAAGTCTCAGACAGAAAGCTGGAGCAAGACAATTTTAACAGAAAGTTGAACCAGCAAGTCTTAGACAGAAAGTTGAACCAGCAAGTCTCGAACAGAAAGTTGGAGCAAATCAACTTTAACAGAAAGTTGTTCAACCAGAAAGTACTCAACCAGTGTTCAACCAGATATGCACTTAAAACCAGAAAGAGCCTAACCAGAAGGTTCCAATCAAACAGAAAGTGTTGAATCAACCAGACAGAAGTGGCAACAGATCGATAGAACTATCAAAACCCTCAAAAAACATTGCCCTACTCATCATATCCACTTACCACGTCAGTATTTAAGTCCATCCTTTGAGAATTGGAAGGAAAATCACTGATTGACAAGAAGAAGGAAAGTAATCTCAGTTGATCTGCTTCCCATTCATAGAAGATTCAATCAACGACTCTACAAGGAAAGAAGAGATATAATGAATAACATTGATTGGAAATCCACAATCAATTCACGCCAATCAACAAATGGCTAGAAATTCAAATTCAAAGCCTATATATATTTGGAGTTTTTATAGTCTGATAGTCACAAGCGCTACATAAAAAAGGAACATCCTCAAGCAATTCTAACTTACATCAGACAAAAGCTTCAAACCGTTCGTGATCGCAATCACACCTCGATTCAAGTCTGTCTTATCGAGAAAGGAAGGAGATCTTTGCTAGCTAGTAGTTTTCTAGTGGATTAACGTGAAGAAATCCTGTTTACAGTAGTTATCTGTAAGTTGTAAAGGTACACGACCCTTATTCGTGCATAAGTTTCAATCAGGTTTGTAATTGAAACTTGTGGCTCATTCTCAGCGAGTATAAATAAGAGAGTATCCTAGTAGTGGATATCTAATCCAGTTTGGATTAGACCGTGGACGTAGGGGGTTTCCCGAACCACGTAAAATAACTATGTTATTTACTTTCTGCATTTACTTTCCAGTTGTTTTATTCACTATCTGTCACTCTCATACAAACTGCATTCTTAATCAATTCTCTAAATACTCGACTAAGATTTGAAAGGTTTTCTAATCAAAGAGCACCGACTAAGTCCACCATTATTCCGCACACAATACACAGTTGGAGAATAAGATTACTCTTACTTTTTGCTTTGTATTACTCACTCGAGAGATTCTATTTGGACAGAACAAGATCGAGTAACAAGAAGATAATCGATCTGGTCTGACACATTGAGCAATCTATAATACAGAAAGCTTAAATCTCTCCTTTAAATTAATCAAGTAAACTGAAAAGTTTGTATATTTGGTGTATTCCCCCCCCCCCCATACACCAAACCTAGCTCTTTCGGGACCAACAAGTGGTATCAGAGCAGTGGTTCATACGACCATTGTTTTGTTTCACAAGGTTAACACCTACGTGGTCAACTTGAATAGATCTAGAAAATCTTCTTCATCATTTGCATCCTATCTGTCATTATGGAGTCATCTGTTATCAGGGCATGCGAAGAATTCACCATCCAAGGCTACAGAGAGTGGAGTTTCAGAATCAAGATGTGTCTCAAGGCTCATCACTGCCTGATGTGGAAGGTAATTGAAGAAGGACCATTGGCCATTACTGAAGAAACAACTCGCATCACTGAAACAGGAGTTGTTAAAGAGGATGTACTCAAAGATCCCAGAAAATACACGCCTGAAGAAAGAAGAGAAACAAATCTTGATGATTTTGCCAAAGGAATTATTTCCAGTACTGTAAAAGGAGTCCATCTGGCTCAGATTCAAGATCTCGATACAGCCAAAGAAATGTGGGAAGCCTTGAGAGACCTCAGTCTAGGCTAAGAAGCAATGATTGAGAACAAGTTGTCCCTAGCATGTAACAAGTTCGATGAATTCAAGATGAAACCTGGAGAAACCATTGAACAGATGAAGAACAGGTTCATTGAAGTACTACTTGAAGTTTCTGCCTTCAAAAAGAATAAGTACACACAGAGAGAGAAGAATCTTAAGATTCTTAGAGCTCTACCACCAAGCTGGGAGATTTATTCAGCTATGCAACCTCTACGTGCTGATTTTAATGACTTGTCCGTAGAAGCACTATTTGATCATCTAGCTGTCCATGAATGTGACATCAGAAGGATTCACGGACCAGATCATTCCTCCAGTAAGAAGAGCGAGAATAACTCAAAGAAGGAGAAAGAGACTGCCTTCAAAGCGAAGTGCAAAACAAATGAATCAGCAGCCTCTACCACACCAGAAGAAGGAGGATATGATAAGTTACTCAAAGAATTCTCACTGATTTCAAAGAGAATGGACAAAATGGAAATCAGATCAAGAAAGTACCGAAGGTTCTACAAAGACAACAAGAGCAGATACCAGAAGAGCAAAGAAGCAGAACGAACTGATGACAAAACAGAAAGTAGAGGTAATGGTAAAATCACTAATCCTACTGACTATACTTGTTATGGTTGTGGGAGAACAGGCCATTTCAAAACAGATTGCCCAGATTTATCTAAAAGTCAAAGAGAAGAACTACGAGCTAAGAGAGACAGAAAACTAAAAGCTCAACGTAAAGCCATGATAGCAGAAGAAGAAGACTCTAGCTCAAGTCACCTATCAGATAGTTCATCAGAAGATGATGAAGCATTCTTTGCCAATGAAGAAGAAGACTGGGATGAATGCTATGTAGGACTAGACAACGGTCTAGATGATGTAGAGGTAAATTCTTGCAACTCTAATTCTTCAAATGATATTAACCTGGAACAGGAAATAGAAGATCAAGATGAATATTCATGGGATGAAGTTAATGAGATGTTCAAAAGCTACTCGAGCATCAAGAGGCTATTTAGAGAAGTTGTTGAAGAAAATGACAGATTAAAGAAATCTGCAGAGATATTGAGTAAAGCAAACACTCATTTTGTTGCCAACATAAACGATCTGGAAGAACAGATCAAAGGAAAGGACAGTGAGATTCACTCACTAAATTCAAAAGTGAAGGATCTTATCACAAGACACAATGATCGTGGGTTAAACTGCTAATTAACATGCAGCAAAAGGGTACATCTGGAGTAGGATATCCAGGCCACTCAGAAAAGCTCTCTAGTACCATAAAATTCGTACCAGAAAGGAAACAAATACCATACCAAGTGATAAATCTTAGAAACAAGAAAGAACAACATCAGAAGATGATGGTGAAACAGACTGGCAACAGACAGTACCATCAAACAAGAGAACAACCAGAAGATTACACAGGAACAGAGAGGGTACACAACAAGAATGTCAACAGGACAGTACCCACTAATAAAGGATTGAAGAATGATGGAATAGAAAGATATCATCCATCTATATTTCATTCTATGTCAAAAGTTGATAATGATGGAAATACTATCACTTGCTATATTGCTGTCCCCAACCCAAAAGTGTTCTGGATTCGAAAGGGAACATTTGCTAATAACCAAGCACCCAAATATTGAAAGGGTAGCTAAGTGTAATTAATTGCAGGACCAGAAGACTGCAAGAAGGTACAAGATAGCTAAAGGTGCAATCTGGATCATAGATAGTGGCTGCTCGAAACACATGACGTGTGACAAGAAACTACTATTAGACTATATAGAGAAATCAGGTCCTCAGGTCACTTTTGGTTGTAATTCAAAAGGATATACCAGATGATATGGAAACATAAGAGTTGGCAAGACCACCATCACAAATGTATCATATGTTGAGGGTCTTAGCCACAATCTGTTTTCTGTAAGTCAGTTCTGTGCTAATGGTAATCAGATTATTTTTGATGCTAACAATTGTTTCGTGAAAAGCAAGGAAGGAGATGAGATACTCCTTACCGGAAAGTTGCAGGATAGATTGTATATTGTACAATGGGACAACCAAATAGAGACATGTCTGGTCACTAAGACAATATCAGAAACTAGTTGGTTGTGGCATAAACGACTAAGTCATCTCAATTTCAAGTCAATCAATAAGATTGCACGAGAGAAACTAGTCGAAGGTCTACCAGACCAAATATATGACAAGAATCACATCTGTGAAGCATGTCAAGCTGGAAAACAAACCAGATCATCATTTTCTAGCAAATCTGTCCAATCGTCTACCAGAATCTTAGAGTTACTACATTTAGACTTATTTGGTCCAGTGAAGCCATTAAGTATAAATGGTAGAAAATACACTCTGGTCATCATTGATGATTATTCAAGATTTACATGGGTAATATTCTTATATAAGAAGAAAGAAACATTGGAAAAGCTGCCAAACTTCCTCAACAAAATTACCAATAAAAAGGAAGTCTCTGTTACTACCATCAGAACAGATCGTGGTACATAATTCTTAAACCAGAAGATTGAGGATTACTGCAACCAGATGGGAATCACACATCAGACATCTGCAGCCAGAACACCTCAACAGAATGGAGTAGTTGAAAGAAGAAACAGATCATTAAAAGAAGCAGCTCGCACTATGCTTAATGCAACTAGATTACCTAAGAAATTTTGGGCAGAAGCAATCTCTACAGCTTGCTATACACAGAATAGAGCTGTAGTTACCATCAGACATGGGAAGACACCATACGAAGTCTGGAACAACAGAAAGCCCAGGATACATTACTTCCGTACTTTTGGTTGTTTATGTTACATCCATAATAATGGGAAATCACAGTTGAAAACCTTTGATAGTAAAGCTGACCCTGGAAAATTCTTAGGATATTCTGAAGTTAGTAAAGCTTATAGGGTCTACAACAAGAAGACCCATATTGTGGAGGTAACACCTCATATTGTCTTTGATGAATCTTTTGTCACTGACAGAGAGTTGAGTGATGATCATATACAAGGCCAGAACAAAGGAAAAAGAACAGAAGGAATTCTGCTAGAAGATATTCTAATCTGGAATACAACAGATGATAATGATATTGATGTTCCATCTAATGCTGAAGCAATAAGCTCACAGCAAGGGGGAACAGAACATATCATTCTTGACCTCAATAGATCAATAACTCAACCAGAAGGTAATCAACCAGAAGGAGGAGATAACAATGAGCAAAATCATGATCAACCAGAAGAATCAAGAGATACAAATGGTTGGAACAATAATCAAGAGATTGAAGAACCAGATGTGGACAATCCTTTTCAAACATCTCATCCAGAATTTGAGGACCCAACAAATGAACCAGAACCTGAGATATCAGAAGAAGAAATGACCAGCAGGAGGAGATGGATACAGGACAATCATCCTCCTGAACAGATTGTTGGGAACCCAAGTGATAGAGTAAGAACCAGAAGAATGCATGGAGAGAGTGCACTTCTCAGTTGCTATCTATCATGTGTTGAACCCTCTGACACTTATGAAGCACTCAAAGATGCAGACTGGGTCATTGCTATGCAAGAAGAACTCAATGAGTTTAAAAGAAACTAAGTCTGGTATATGGTAGACAGACCAAAACATCAGGGTGTAATAGGTGTCAAATGGGTATTCAAGAATAAACGAGATGAAAACGGAGAAGTAGTCATAAATAAAGCTAGACTTGTTGCAAAGGGATACAGTCAACAGGAAGGTATCGATTTTGACGAAAATTTTGCACCAGTTGCCAGATTGGAAGCAATCAGATTATTTCTCGCATATGCAGCATACAAGAGATTCAAAGTGTACCAGATGGATGTTAAAAGTGCATTCCTAAATGGTATACTTAAAGAAGGAGTATATGTTGAACAACCACCTGGTTTTGAAGAAGGAAATCCTGACTAGAAGGTATATAGATTAGCTAAAGCTGTCTATGGATTGTAACAAGCACCAAGAGCGTGGTATGAGACGTTATCAACATTTCTGCTGGAATCAAATTTCAAGAGAGGTTCTGTTGACAAAACACTGTTTGTCATTAAAGTCAAAGAACATATCCTTTTGGTGCAGATATATGTAGACGACATAATTTTTGGATCTCAATCTTCCCATTTATGTGATAAATTTGCTGATCTAATGAAGAACAAATATCAAATGTCCATGATGGGCGAGATGAATTTCTTCTTTGGTCTGCAGGTAAAATAGCTACCAGATGGTATCTTTGTAAACCAAGCAAAGTACATTAACGATCTGGTCAACAAGTTTGGAGTTAAAGACAGCAAGCCAGCCAAGATTCCAATGCAGACAAATGGAAAGATAGACACAGATCCCGAAGGCAAACCAGCACCTATAACAAAATACAGAGGCATAATTGGCTCACTATTATACCTTACTGCAAGTCGACCAGATATCACGTTCGCAGTAGGAGTATGTGCCAGATATCAAGCAAATCCCAAAGAATCACATATGGAAGCTGTCAAAAAGATACTTAGATATCTTAAAGGAACAGCTCACGTTGGTCTCTGGTATCCACACAACGATAACTTTGAACTAACAGGCTATTCTGACTCAGATTATGCAGGATGCAAACTGGACAGAAAGTCTACCTCTGGCACATGTCAGTTTCTAGGAAACAAGTTGATATCTTGGTTTTCAAAGAAACAGACATCTGTTGCCACATCAACAACAGAAGCAGAATATATGGCTGCTGGAAGCTGTTGTGCACAAATCTTATGGTTGAAACAGCAACTATGGGATTACGAGATCGAAGTAAAAGAGATACCAATATTTTGTGACAGTTCAAGTGCAATAGCTATAACACAGAATCCGGTACTTCATACAAGGTGCAAACATGTTGATGTGAGACATCATTTTATTAGAGATCATGTGGAGAGAAAGCACATCCAGATCGAGAAGATTCATACAGATATCCAACGTGCTGACATCTTGACTAAAGCTCTGCCAGAAGAAAGATTTAAGATGCTGTGTGGAAAGCTTGGATTACTAAGTCTGGATGATAAAATAGCAGAAGGTTAGCAGAATGCTAATAGCAGAAGGTTAGAAGAATGCTAATAGCAGAAGGTTAGCAGTATGTTAACAGCAGAAGGTTACCAGAATGTTAACAGCAAGAGAATCACCAGAATGTTAACAACAGAAGGTTACCAGAATGTTAACAACATAACGCTTTCAAGAATTACAGAATGACAAGAAAGAAATAATGATTTCACGTGTCATAATTTACTCAAATTAGAGTATCACGTGAAAATTATTTCTTAACTACTAAGTCAAGGGGGAACCTTTTGAGGAAATTGAAGCGACCGAGATAAAAGACGTCACTTTCCATAATCAATCTACGAGATTATAGTCTGAAAAGTTATTTCTTTTTCCTGGATTTTCTAAATCTTCTATTTTCGTGATGATTAGCACAACTTTGGAAACTGTGATCGAGAAAATCCCTACAAGAAATAGAAAAAGGGAAGTTACCGAAAAGACTGTGATACGCACACGCTCGCCTACAAACCCTTGGATCAAGAGCGTATATCACACGCAAGGAAAGGCGGCAAAACAAAGACTAAAGTGGGAAAACCTAAAAAGGGAGATTCTCATCCAACCCTTCATTTTCTATGTTATTTTGTTATATATATGCGATATATATCTCTGAACTGTTCACCTTCACTTCATCGCACTGAGCACTACTTTTCTTAAGCACTTAAGGTTTTTACGTCTTGATTTCTCTGCAAATCTTCCCAAAACATCTTACGTTTGATCATGGCACCCCAAACCTCTCTATTTCTTCAACATGTGTCCGAGGTTCAAAAGTTTCTTTCACCTGAACCATATGCTGTGTTTGAATCTCACGGATTTCATAAATTGGAAGAAATTTTTGCCATTGTTACTCGCTGCAAAGATTTTTTTTTTTGATTACTAATATTCCTTATTTCTGCATCTTGCTCTCATTATTGCTTTCTTATGAACTGCCTATACCTTGTCCTTTCTTCTAATTAACTTTTTAGATGTGGATATTCATACTTGTTCATATAAACTAATGAATATACATATATTTGCTTTGTATGTTCTTATGATATTAGGTTTCTGCAATATTGTCACCTCTCATCCCAACACATTTTTGGCAAAACAAGTGGCTTCATTCTATCTAACATGGCAGAATGATAAACATGGCTTTGAGGCAAATGTGTTGATGCCAATCGGTGATAGAACTAGCAAAACACCATACAATGTCATCGAAATGATCAACCAGACGTATCGATTGAAAGATGAAGGTTTAGCATTGGATGATATCACTTCTGCGCAACTGAAAGAAGCAGTGGAAATAGTGATGGTGGTACCGATCATATATACTGGAAAAATGTTTCAATGATCCCTACTTCAACCAGGGTTCAAGCTGTTACTCGAACTGGTTCAAACGATATTCCTCAACCACAGTGGATCGTATGATCAGGTAACTCCTGAGAAATTTCGAATTCTCACGGCAGTTGTCCTAAACCTCCGAGTAAACTGGAGCAAAATACTGTTTGAATTAATGGCTAAGGAAGCAAAATTGGTCACATATACCAAGGATAGCAGAGGCAGAGGAACCTCAGTGGAAGTTAGAAGAAATCTACGACACTCCACCAAGATCAGCCTGATGGTGGAACGATTTTTTAAGCAGAAAGTCTGGGAGGATGCTGTGGAATTCAACACAAATCTCTCCATACCCAAAGATCAACATCAGCTTGAAATGTCTTTTGGACTCTCACCACAATTTTTCAACAAAATAACTGATGAGGTGCACCGGGTAGCAGCTCTGGAAATGGGCAGCTCTAATCCTTCATGGATGCCACCTTCCAAAGGAGTTGAAAAGCAGAAGGGTAAGACCACAAAAGAGAAAGTGGTGAAGGAAAAGATGGCCCGCAAGCCCTCACTCAAACGAGGAAGCTCTGTTGAGACAGAAACATCTGCCTCACAGCCTAAATAGAAGAAGCGCAGATTAAAGAAAGTTGAGTCTCCACCACCATCAGAAACAGCAGATCTGGAAGCAGAGGATACACACACAGAGGTTCCACAAACAGAGGCTCCAGCAGGTGGTGTGGAACCAGAAACGAGCCATAACCCACATCAGGAGAAAGATTTTTCTCCTGCTAGAACAGCTACACCCTCACCAAACAGAATGGAAAGAATAAGTGAGGATGAAGAGGAAGAAGAATACGTTGATGAGGAAGAAGAAAGGAAACGTCAAGCAGAAAGTGTTATTAATCTGCTGGAGAATGAGGCAGAACATTCTGTACTTCAAGAGTTTCCTAGCATTCACTTGCTTCCAGAGAGCTTGGGAGTAGCAAGACGCGTCAAATTCTACTTGCTGGTCAAGGACAGCGAGTATTATATCTTTGATACACTGCTCCAGATTAAATCAATTGATGAGTTGAAGAAGGAAGAAGCCACATTACTAAGTCTACTTCAGGTCGCCACTGTTCAAGAAGTTATAGCAGAATACAAGCAACTCATTTCTGGGCTCATGAAAGGTGTGGCAGAAATTTTGAAGATTGATCTGGGGACAATTGTAATACCCCGAAATACTGTAGCCATAACTAAAATGTAATTAAACC
>JAPKLX010003488.1:0-11051 GCA_026898415.1 Leonotis leonurus
CATTGAATGCATCATTAACGCAATTTATCCATCATATGGTACTGCAGAAATGGATAAGAGCTTACTACAAGAGAGGGCAATACTTGCACCGACACTTAATATAGTTGAGTCTGTGAATCAATAAATGATATCAATGAACAATAGTGAGGGTTGTGTTTATAGAAGTTCAAATTCAGCGTGTAAATCTTACTCTAATATAGATATAACATCACAAGTGCATAGACCTAAATTTCTTAACACCATCAAATGTTCAGGGGTGCCAAATCATGAAATTTAAATAAAAGAAGGCACACCAGTTATGTTATTGAGAAACATTGATCATGCATCCGGGCTGTGTAATGGAACAAGATTAATGGTAACAAAGCTTGGAAAGCATGTGATAGAAGCACAATTACTTAGCGGTGAGAATGAGAACATGAAGGTATTGATTCCAAGGATGTCATTAACACCGGCAGATCCAAGATTGCCATTTAAGTTTGAAAGGAGACAGTTTCCTTTGATCGTCTCTTATGCGATGACAATAAACAAAAGTCAAGGACAATCATTGTCACGTGTTGGATTATTCTTGCCAAAACCGGTGTTTACACATGGACAACTGTATGTAGCAATATCAAGAGTCAAAACTCGAAGAGGACTGAAAATTCTGCTCGGAGGAGAAAATCAAAATAATGCTACTACAACAACAAATGTTGTCTACAAAGAAGTATTTCAAAATTTGTAGATGGTGAAGTACAACCATGAGACAATTCGATAAAGGTACATATTTAAAATTACTACAATTTTGATCTCTACTACATTTAATATAAATAATAATAATTTTTATATTAAACTTAGGTGATGTTCGAGCAACACGTAATGCATATTGATTTGAAGCAAGAAATCAAAGGAATAGACATACCGTATATTCAATTGACAATACTTTGTAATATAAATATATATATATAGTTAAATTTTAACATATGTATTACAATTGACAATTAATTTGTATCCTGTGCATAGCGAATTTACCTCTTTCAACATCCTTTGAATGTCATGATTATCTTCTGTAGTTACTTTATCCTTTCCTTTCTTCTTTGCTTGCTCATCATCTCTATCCTACTCACATATAGTAAACAATTAATATTTATACATACCTGTTTTGGAAATTGTATTAAAATTGTTATCTCGAACGTACCTGATTTTCAGTGTTTAAGCCAGATATTTTAGCAATAACTGCTTCGTCCATTATGATATTGTTGACACTATATGGACCGTCGAATTCTTTTTTATATTGACTCTCTCTTACCTGAACCTTAAATAATGCTGTTTTTCCAACCAGATTCTCAATCTCTATAGGCAGATGTTCCAGATTTCCTTCCTGCGAAATTATACGTTGTACAGTTAAATAATCAATCTTTAAGATAATAATTATGAATTTAATTAATTTTGAAATAAATGTACCGTGTCTATTTCACTTGCGCTTTTCCCGATTAATTGTAGACACTGCCTATCCCACAGTAGGAAAGATGTTGTTCCATCATATTGATCTATCATTATGAGAGTAAGCCTGTACCTGTTTGTAATAATATAATTGAAATTATATTTATATTTCTTAAAAAATATTGATTAAGATTTAAAAAATTAAAAATATTGAAAACAAATACCTTTTTTTCCCTGTGGCTTCATATGTTTTGCATTTCTCGCAGTAGAATGTCCACATTGAGTGTTAGCTTTTTTGAGCATATTTTACATGCAATGTAAGACCAATCACTTATTGTCTCAATATCAAATATAGTTGCAAGCACCCAAAAGTCACCATTCTGGAAAAAATGTCTTCCGTTAGTATTTGGTATTTATTAATACTTTTAAATCTATAGAATAAATACCTTATTTAGCTCGCCAATGGTTGTCGCATTTATTTCATCTTCGGTCCCCTTCTTTACCTGTCTGTATGCTTCGTATGTTTTAGATTGGCGAGAAACATCCACTTTTGTTATAAAACTATTGAAGCATGAATAAATATTAGAATTTGTATATATTAGCAATATGATTTACGGTTTATACTTTAAAAAATTAACCTGTTTCGGAATTCTTGAAGTCCCGCTACTTTTATGTCCAATATAAGTTTTGTAACATGGAATGCACTTGACAACCTTGTTTCACCTATACAAAAATAAAAAGAAATAAACTTTAAAATCGGTTTTATAGTATTAATTAATAAATGTATATAATTTTACCTTTATATATATTGGGTCGGCAGAACTGAATAATTATAGCTATGGGCCTATCAGATGTAGTGCATAGATATTCGTCCAATTCTTCAGCATATTTGTCCCACAGTGTGCAACTTATGGTATGTCATCTGAAATAATAATATGAAAATTTAATTATGAAGAAAATTTATTGATGTAACATAGAAATATAAAGTTTGAACTTACTCGTCATCTTCAAGGATAATGTCTATTAATTTAGTCTCTTTCCCATTTATATTCTTTATTTGCAGAGTACAATTTGAGACTATCATCCCCATGACATCTGCATAAAAAAATATACGTTAGTTTTTTTTAGAAATACTTAACATAAATTTTAAAAAATACATTTCAAAATTGTTAGAATAGATAACGTACCAAACATGTTTGCTTCGTAGACGTCTTCAATTTTATGAACTTCTTCTATTTTCTTGATATTGAACATCTCCATAGGAAACATATCGTCGCATAATTCACACAGTTTTGTTTGATTGAAAATAAGTATCTTATACTTACATGAAGTTAGTTTGTATTTCATTGTATTATATGATACAATGAAATCCATCATTGCATACACTTTTCCTTCATGTAACATGCCTTTGAATTTTGATAATGCTGGGCCTTGAACAGTTGCATTTATACGATTTCCCTTAAAAAAAAAAATTAGATTGTCAGTATAAAATGTTATTCAAACTGAAACGAAAATATTTTATCGAAATGACCAAATGAATTTAATTAAGGTATAACGAAAAACATTGTTCATATTTGTTAAAGAACGAAAACCTAGATGCACGGTAACTAAAAATATTTTACACTATAATTTTAATTAAGAATGCATAAAATAAATTACCAGTTTATCATGGAATATACACTCGTGACATTGGAATTTTTTGGAGTTTTTGAATTCTGGAACATCGTAGCACCTTATCAAGCGGAGTTCTAATGCTATTCTCGATTTTCCTGGCTGGAGCTCGTCAATGATTCCAAATAGTGGAGGCATTTTAATTGTATGGAGTGTTTGATCGTTTGTAAGTGAAACTTTTTTGGCAGATTGATGTATTTATAGAGCACCAAAGGGTGTCACGGGTTCAGAAGGTTAAAGAAGTATAGCGGTGATTCCATGCTTACTCATCAAATCAACGGTAATTCGACATAATGATATCAACTGATCGAAACAAGAGTGATCGTTTGTAAGTAAAGCTTTTTTTGCTGACTCCAAAAAGACTTTTTTGACAGATTGATGTATTTATTTATAACAACAGAATCTAAAAGAAGAAAAAAAAATAGAATTGAATTAAGGACTCGTTCAAAGAAATGAAAAAGAAAAAGAATAAAAATAATTAGTGACTCTTCCACAAAAGCGGAAAAAGAAGAAGAAAAGAATAATAAATTAGGGCTCGCTCGCTCACTCTGCTGGGAGGCGCCTCCACTTCACATTTATATCACATTTATACTTCTCTTACCTATTATTCTTATAAATTAGTCTGTAAGTCTCCGATTCTATTTCCATCTTCGATTGTTAAATCAGTTTGCGCAAAATGGTGCGTCGATTGTTCGGAAATCTCGCTGCTCGATCTCTCTCCATCGCCGGAAAATGGCAACAGCAGCAGCTCCGCCGTCTCAACATACACGAGTATCAGGTAATTGTTCGCTGCGCGTCTTCGCATTTTGTTTATGTGTGTGTGTGCGTGGATTTTGGATCTGTGATTTTGGAGATAATTTTCCGTAGATTTTATGCACACACCGTCCAAATAGGGATCAAGGTTTCTGGAGTTCCTTAATTTCATTTATATGTTGGGATTGCATCATTATGACGCTAGCGTTTGGAAGCGTCCAAGTTTTAGGGTGGTCATGAAGTTCATGGAGTTAAAGGTTTTTTCCTTCAGCGTGTAATTTGTGTTGATCACTCTTGTTTTGATCAGTTGATATCATTATGTTGAATTAACACAGGGAGCTGATTTGATGAGTAAGCATGGAATCAATGTTCCAAGAGGTGTTCCGGTTGGGTCTCTTGATGAAGTCAAGAAGGCATTACAGGATGTGTTCCCCAACCAGAGTGAGGTAATGTGCGGGAATTAAATTTTGTACTTTTCTCGATCTTGTATTCAGAATACATTTGGGTAAGCACTTTAATTGTTGGTGATGCAGGTGGTGGTGAAGTCGCAAATTCTTGCTGGTGGGAGAGGGCTTGGAACATTTAAGAGTGGTCTAAAGGGTGGTGTTCATATTGTGGAAGCTGATAAGGTTGCAAACATAGCTGGTATGATTTACAACGTTATAAGACAGTTTAAACTTTTTACAACTACCAAGTGTGGGCTTAGTCTTATGAGAATAATGTCGTTCAGGGCAAATGCTTGGACAAGTATTGGTTACAAAACAAACTGGATCCCAAGGGAAAGTTGTTAGCAAGGTTTGAGTTAGTTACTTATCATGTTTTTCTCTAATAGCCGACTACTAGTTATATCTTATCAAATTGAGAAATCAAAATCTTGTTTTCACCAAGCTTTATCTTTAATGCCGCCCTCAGCTATTAGCTTTAGCTATATCACGAAGGATACTTTCTTTTATATAAATATTCTGCTTAGATTTAATGATTTCTCTTTCCGAACACCATAAAATCTCCCTGATATTGAAATTATCCCGTGTGAGTTGATGATGTAATAATCTACTTCTAAAGTTTAACTATCCAGATGCAACTTATCCTCCAAAAGTTTCCTGACAGTTTGGTTGGTAACATTTCCACATTTAAATTTATAGGGTGGTGTGAAACAGTCACCTTTAAATCTAATATGACAGGTTCAATTTTATAGGGTTCAAGATCAATATCATATACTTTTAGCCATTTTTCATGGAAATCCACATTCGCTTCATTTCCACCATGAATCTAGCTTCTCATTTACTTGAATTTCCAATATTTACATAACCCTAATCCTGACATTTAAATTTTCAATTTCCACTTACTCTTTACCTGTTTTAGAATGAATTAGCTTTGCAGGCTCCCAGCATTTTCACACCATTTCTCCTTCTGCCATTTTAAACTTAATATTCAAAATAGTAGAGATGCTGTCACTGGAAGTCTGGAACTATTTAAACAAACACTACATATTTTATTTAGTTTTTTTATAATACACTCTTTAAAAGATGTAGTTCAGCAAATAATCTGTAATTGCACGCATATGTAATTTACATTTTCACTTGCATAGTTTCAAGTTTGTTTGTTTGTTTTTTTTTTCTCATCTTGTGATGATTTAATCATTTAGTTCATTATGAAAATACATTAATGATATTGTATTTGCAGCTTTATTTGTGCGAGAAGCTGTCGCTTGTAAATGAGATGTACTTCGCCATCACTCTTGATCGTAAATCAGCTGGTCCTGTAAGTTATTTTCAAGGACTTTGTACTCATAATTTTGTTGGTTAATTAAAGTCTCTGGCAAGCCTCACCCTCCCTGCTCCACCCTCATCCCACATAATCTCATTGGTATGTCTAAAGTTAACTGTAATATATGGATAGTTGAGCAGACTGTTGAAGCCAGCATTCCTATGCTGATTCGATTGTTTAACGAATCTTGTCTGACATGTATGTTGCTTATACTATATGTTTAGATGGTTAAGGTTATAGCATGCAATCTTGTCATGCATCCTTCTGTTATTCTACATTCATTTTATCTTCTTATATGAAATAATTTAATCTAGCATGCGTAGCTGAAGGATGAAATGAACGCTTCTTCCCATAATTTACTTTCATGTATTTCTATCCTAGTAGGAATGACAAGGAATCTTATGATCTTTCTTTTAAATATGTTTATGGTACTTCATTGTCTATACTTCGATTCAATATTAGGATCATATATTTTGCTAAAAAGATTGAGTTTCTATCATTAGGTCTTACAGACTGCAAAGACAAGTGGGTGTCTGTGTTGGTTAGGAAGAAGAATTTGGAAATAATCATCTTAAACACATGTTAGTAAGACAACAAATAGAGAACAAAAGATATATCTGTAAGAAAACTAAAGAAATGTTTGCCTTTTTGTTTTATCTATCTATGTTAAAGGAATAGAGGACAAAAGTGGTTTGCAAAAATGAATAAAAACACATGTAAGGACAAAAGATCTTCAACATCCAGATCCAGTCTATAAAAACCTCAGGTGCATGCTCAGTTCACATCCACACGGCACCAATTGTACTGGTGAATGATAGGTCTAACCATGGCCTCAGTTCTCACTGTCCTAATGAATATGGTTGTTTAGATGTGAGTCTTCTGGTGACCAAATAGACAAATCTAACCTCTTTTCACATAGTTGATTAAATTCTAATCATGATATACAGAATCTCTCCATCAGGTTAGTTATCAGAGAAAAATTTAACCTTATTAAGTGTTCTAGCTTTTTTTTTCTACATTGTCATTGCTCCATGTCATGACATCTCATTTTTGCTAGTATGGTATATAATTCTGCAATTGGAGTCAATATATTTATATAAGATTATTTGCTTATTATCATATTCTACAATGCTAACATGAATTTATAAATGCTGAAATAGGATTGAGGCAATATTTGTACTTGTTTCATCAACTTACCTTTCTGCAGCTTATCATTGCATGTAAAAAAGGAGGAACCAGTATTGAAGATCTCGCGGAACAACATCCAGAATTGATTGTAAAGGTTACTTTATATACTGTACAGTTGTATCTGACTTTGCATATTAATTGTTTGGGATTGGGTTGTAGTTGTAACTTTACAATCCTCCCCTGAGTGCAGGTTCCTATTGATGTTTTCACTGGAATAACAGACAAGGATGCTGCCAAGGTTGTTGATGGATTATCTCCAAAGGTGGCTGACAGAAATGCTGCAATTGAACAAGTGAAAAAGTTATATGAACTGTTTTGCAAATGCGACTGCACAATGCTGGAGGTGATTGATGGATTTTTTTTCCTGAAGCTTTCTGTAAATGCTAAATTTTGTTAGAATCTGATCACACTGTAATTTATGTAACAGATCAATCCTATTGCTGAGACTTCTGATAAGCAGTTGGTTGCTGCTGATGCAAAACTCAACTTTGATGACAATGCTGCATACAGGCAGAAAGAAATTTTTGCTCTTCGGGATCCAACACAAGAGGATCCGCGTGAGGTAAGTTGATCATATACATGTTTGCAATGAGCTACTGAATCTTCATACTCTATTGGTTAATTACTTTTATTTCTATGAAATGTATGTTAGGTTGCTGCAGCAAAGGCTGATTTGAATTACATTGGTTTAGATGGAGAAATTGGTTGTATGGTAAATGGTGCTGGACTAGCCATGGCTACAATGGATATCATTAAGTTACATGGAGGAACTCCGGCCAATTTTCTTGATGTTGGTGGAAATGCTTCTGAGAACCAGGTAAAGGCTATCTCATTTCCAGTTTATATCCTCTTCCCCATCATCAGTGTAACTTTCTTGTGTGAGCATTCAACTGTTAAATTACTAACTAAAGTCTGTTAATATGATTGTAGATTTATGACTTGAACATAGTTTAGTAGCTGCCTGCTGATTTTTTATATTTATTTTAGGCCACATATAACTATATTTTTGACTGGACATGGTAACAGGTTGTGGAGGCTTTCAAAATTTTGACTTCAGATGAGAAAGTGAAAGCCATCCTTGTGAATATTTTTGGTGGAATTATGAAGTGCGATGTAATTGCTAGCGGAATTGTGAATGCTGCAAAACAGGTACAGCTTGCACCAACTGAAATTTTGTCGTGCTTGGATGTTGAGCTTGCCTCCTTTCATACTAGTTCAGTTTCTCTTTAGGTCATCACTATTTATCACCTGCTCGTTATCATTTACCATTTTGATCAATATTACATCTTCCTGCAAAATGTAAACTGAAAGTCAAGCTGCAAAACAGCAAGTGCCCTGTAACTTCACACTGAAAGTTAATCCGCAAAACTGCATGAGTATATGTCGCGAGGGTGCTATAGTTAACACTTTAATTTACTATTAACAATTTGCAATGCTGTATGTATGCCATTGCTGTGAGTATGCGCAATTCTGAACATTTTGGGGCATCTTTTTCTAAAGGTTCAACTAAAAGTACCTGTAGTAGTTCGCCTTGAAGGCACCAATGTCGACCAGGGAAGAAGAATTCTGAAGGTGATTTTCGAACCTCACCAATTTATGCAAATTTCACTGGACACAATGCAAATGACCAAATAAACCTTTTTCCCTCCTGAACTTCTTTTTCTTGTTTACAGGAAAGCGGTATGACATTGATTACAGCTGAAGATTTGGATGACGCGGCAGAGAAAGCAGTTAAAGCCCTAAAATAGCTGAAAATGTCTTGACCCGTGTTTTGCTTACTCGATGGTGGTACATGCTTTCTTGGTTTTTTAGGATATTATAAACTATATATTTCATATCTCAAGTCTCCTGAGTTGAAAGTAAGGAGCTTGTCAGCATAAAGAGAATCTATAACTCCATTGATGTATGGGGAGCCTATAACTGATCTCGATTTTTACTAAACAAAGTGAAGTGGTCATTTTTGCCACGCTTATTGTCAAGTTCGTCATTATCATGTAAGTTTTGAGATCAAGGTTTTGTTCCTTTCTTGAGAAAAATAATTTAAATCTTTTTTTCTTTTTGTAAGAAGTGTGGAAATGCAAGTATTATCCAATAATCATTTATATAAAAAAACATAGCAGCAACGTTGGATGAACGACGATAAACCTAATTTTGAATTATAAAGTTATGACAATCAAATCTGAATTATAAAGTTATGAGACAATCAAATCTGAATGAATAAAGTGTTGAATTGAATCATACTAGTCTCTATTGGGGTTATTACTCATTTTTATATTTGCTGTTATATTTTTGAATTCCTTCTCCAATTAAAAAACTAAAGAAACAAAAGTAAAATCATAGTCCTTTAATATATCCAAACATTCTTGTAAAATATTATTAACATCAGCATTTGTTCATAATGTACATATATGGAAACTTAATTCAAGGTGTAAAAGATGCTACCATTTATACCAACAAATGACACATTAATTCAAGGTGTAAAAGATGCTACCATTTATACCAACAAATGACACATTAATTCAAGGTGTAAAAGATGCTTATAAATACCCTAACTATTCGTTCTAGAATCCTTACGTGAAATCAACAAGCGAAAATTCTGTAAAAATTTCAAACTATCTTATCCTACGAATAAAGTGCTTAAAAAATCTCTGAATTTCCCGCCAAATCTAAGTATATTATATTGTCATCTATTATAAAGTGCTTAAAAAATTCATGTTTTGGAATAACTTTCTAAGTATATTATATTGTCATCTATTACTATATTAAAGTCAAATCACTTAGCTTGTATTTTCCCGCCAAAAGTACAATTGCTAATATTATCCAAACTCATTTAATGTTGTTATAGAAATTTGAACCTCCCAAAATTCTTTCCCAATGCAAAGTTGTTTGCAATATTTTTTATATAGCAAAAGCAACTTTCAAATAATCAAAGTCTAAATATATATAATTTGGAGCCAACAACTATCAATACATTGTTTTTATTTGATTCATTTATATATCATATTGTTTTCTTTGTAAATAAGATTATTCTCCTACTCTTATCTATTAATTCATCCACCAAGGTTTGTAAATAGTTTTTTTTATTATATCTTAATTTCATTCTCAATGTTATTATTATTTTGATTTATTTATTAATATTTCACTCTAACAATACACACACACACCAAAATGATCGAAGATATATATTAGCCTGTTATTACATGTAAAGATGAAAAATGTGAAGGAAATATGATTGTCAATATAAAATGGGTTCAGTTCATTTTTCAACAAAAAATGTAAATTGTTGATCAATTATTTTATTTATAATGATTATTTCAATTTGTGCGGTCGTGATTTTATCTCCAAATACTATATGAAGTTTGAGAGATAGTTATAATTATAATTTTTAGATTAATGAGAGTGAATGATGGACATGATGGTTGATGAGAGTTTGAAACATATAGAATCGAAAGGTCGAATAGGTGGTGAGATTTAACTTGAAAATAAAAATCTAAACTTTGATCACTTATTCAGTTTTGTTTCACTTTTTAGTTGATTAATAATTATTTTATATTTAGAACCTATATATTTTTAATATCACATATTAAATATTTTTCTAATGTAATTATCTATTGCAAATTATATTATTAATTCATAGTATAATTTAACATCTATATAACTATTCTTATGTCCTAATTATTGACAACATAACAACTAAATGTACAATAATGAAATTTTTATTCCATTTATTTGCACACTATATTTTATGAGTTATTTATGAAATATGCCCTCTTCTATAACATATAAATGAGAAGTGCCCTCTTTTGTAAAAATCTATGAAAAATGCCCAAAAAGACTATTTTGCCCAGGATTAAAATGCTTAAGTAAGGACAAATTTCTCTATTACATATATGGTTAATTATAATTAGTATTTCAAAATGATTTCAATTAGTAAGATGCTCAAAATAATTTAAGAGGGTAATACAAAATTAAAAATTCGGAAGGTTTTTCATTTTATATCAAAATCTGGTCGATGAATAGTGACCGGATTTTGATGAATAGTGACCGGGTTTTGAAATAGTGACCGGGTTTTGACGACCGGATTTTTGGTTTTTACGACCGGAATTTTATTAACATATTTGAGCACATTACTTATTGAAATTAGAACATGTTGATCATTTATTTGCATGTTTTAAGTTAAATCTTGGCATTGTAAAGTGTGCTACGAAAATGGTATCAGAGCATATAAAAAACCCTGAGCCTCTATCACGTGA
>JAPKLX010002141.1:0-15119 GCA_026898415.1 Leonotis leonurus
TCTCGAGCAGGTTTCTGATACACAAGTTCAGAAGAAAAGAAAAAAAATTTTTTACGGGCCATTACAATTTTCTCATTACTCGTGCTATCAAAATCGAAAAATAGGAGTTTTCTCGATTTCTCGGGTTCTCAGTTTTACTATTCACCTGACGGCGAAAAATAAAAAGTTTCGCGTATGGTTCGTATCGCGATAAAAGTGTATGTAAATTATCGCGCTTTGTCCATATCTCGTCTCGAACTTCAAATCCGAGCATTCGAATGAATCCCGTATTTGCTCTTGCTACCCGTTATAAAAGTATAAGCCGGTTCTCAAAAGAGCGGAGATTTGGTCTCCGTTTTCGTTGAAACTTGGCAGCAAGCTTCAAAATAAAATTTCTAATCCAAAAATTTATTCTTGGGATTTTTAAATACCTATAAGCCAGGTATAAAATACTCGGGTGTTACAAGTATTTAAACCAATGAAAATTTATAAAATTACAGAAGTAGAAGTGCTCATGATTGTAGTTTGGAACCTAACTCCTTCGAATATTCAAAATCAGAACCAAATCGTTTTTAAGATAGTTCACGATTTGGAATCGAACCGTATAGAACGGCTAGAATTATATTTATGAACTATCCAAAAAATTAATACTAATATATATGAAAATTTAAAAATTCTTATTATTATGATTACGTAATAATTTATATTATCATTTAACTTTTCAGATTTTTAATGTCGTTTTATTTGTTAATTTTAAAATTAGAATGACTATAAAAATAAAATTTAAATATTATTATATAAAATCACAAAGTTTTATTAATTTCCAAATTCCAAAATTAAATTTTTATTTTTAATTTATTTTATTATTAATATATTCATAAGTTTTAATGTGTTATTATGAATTATATAAAAATACATTTTACAAATAAGAAATAAATTGAAGTTATTGTTTTGGATCGTTGATCATGGTTTCAAAATTTTGAAATTGTAACTAAACCGTCTTCTACACAGTCATGATTTGAAATCGAACCATCGTTTATGATTAAACTTCTAAAACCACCGATTATTATCTGATTACATCATTTTCGATTATTTTAAATATCTCTATGCATAAATTATTGATGAATAACATATTCCCGTGTAATATCCCTCTATTCTACTAGTAGTTATTATGTAATGAAAATCGGGATAAGAAAAATTCGTAATAAAAGTTTAAAATATCGATTAGCTAATCGATATTAGTAGCTATTATTCGTGCATATTATAATTATTAGAGTAATGATAGATATTATGTGAGTTCGTTTCGAGTTAATTAAGTTATTCAAAAAGATGAAACTAAATAATTCTTGCGGTGCATAATCGATAGTTTAGTTCGATATAGTAATTAAAAATTTATACAATTCAAGACTAAGGTTTTAAGGATATTAATACCTTAATGAGATACTAATTATTCATTTAGAAAATGTATAACAAAGTAGTATGTTTGTATACTATAGAGATGTATATTACTGGGCATTGATAAAATGATAATGCATAAAAAGAATTATGGAATTAGCCATATTAATCGGCTAATTAAAATTATTGCAAAGTGAGGATTTATACATAAAGAATTATTGTATACTAATGGTATGATAATTATATATTTAAGTTGGTATATAATAAGATGGTAGTATCAATTCTTTTCATGTAATAAGAATGTATTTATATATATATATATATATATATATATATATTAGAATATTGTAAGGAAAATAAATTGTATCCCACAATGCTAAAAGATAAGGGTGATAGGCATGCAAGCCTATATATTTATATAAATACGAAAACAGTAAAGTTGACAAAAGTGGCTGGAACAATCTGCCAAATAAAGATTGCATTCACACTCTAAATTGAATAGTTGGAAATAAAACTCTGTACCTTTAACAGATATATAAATATAACTACTATAGATATACTACAACATAAGTGTGAAAGTAATAAATGAAAGGAGTGTTTTTTCAAAGGACAGACCACTGCCTACACGTTTCCACTCTTCAACCATGCACCTACAAGAAGAAAAGATAGATATTATCTTGATTAAAAGCTGCCCAAAGCAGATTTACAGCTGCTAAATTAGACTAAGAAAGTGGACATAGTCTAGAGATAGAGGACTTTGATGTTTAACACTCAAGTACCCCTGCATATACACAACATTGCAAACACCTTAACCATTCTATATAACACTAGAAGCTCCTCATACACACTTTAGAAATCAGTCTCACACGTACTAAACACATTCGGAGGAGTCCTTCATCCACATCAAGAGTCATTACAACTCAGAAGTCTTAGGAGATATTGAGCTAAAATCTCAACTTTCAGTCTTAATACTTCCATTATAGCAGTTTGAATCTTCTTTAGAACTCAAATATGAAACAAGAACAACACATTAGACTTAGTGTATGAAATTAAAAGCTGTTAAATGTTTTAAGTTTAGGGTTGGCAACTTCGAACATAGAAGACTGAAAATCTGATTAGATTCTGTCCTATTCTCAACAGCTAGAAAATTGAAGTACATTTTATCAACACATAGAACTATATCTATACATTCAAATTTATATTTCAGAACATTCATACATATATATATGTATTCAGATTTATATAGGTTCTGATTTCAGAACACACATACATATATCTATGTATTCAGATTTAGAACGTAAAACATATATATATACATGAATATCTTTTGATTCTAGAACATAGACAAAGCTTAGAGTTAAGTTCAAATTTAGAACAGAACGTATACACATCCAAACTTTAAAAGCATTTTCTTTTAAGCACTTAGATCAAAGCCATGTTCAGAAACCATAATCTGAAATAAGAAGTAATGAGGAACTCTTTCCTCAACCTTCATTTTAGAACCAAAATTGTGCAGAAATAACCAAGTATGTCAAATCCTGTGTTTACAGTTTTAAAAGTTTCTAAGTATACTTAAATTCAGGATTTGAGAACTCTAAACTTATATTTTCAGATTCCATAACATAGAACATATATATATATATATATATATATATCTTCATATTTCAGAACATAAAAATATTTTTCAAACTTAAGAACATAGACACATAATCAAATATTCAGATTTAGAAACCTAACTCATGAGCATATGAACTTTCAGAAATGAAAATACAAAACTTAAATTCAGAGAATGCAAATCTGAAATAGAACTCGAAACAAGGCATAAGATGCAAGATTTCAGAACACGACTAAAATTTAAAAATACGTCCAATGCCATTTCAGAAATAAGAATTTGTTCACTTAAAACAACTATGAAATTCTGGAACATGAACACATAAATATGCTTCCTAAGATATCATAAGGATTCATAGAGTAAACAAAATAGAAGTCAAAGACAAGGGAGAAATCAGATTTTAAAGCAGATTTGAACTATACTTCTGAAAAAGAACACATATTATGTCACGACCGCATTCTACTAAGGATAGTAGAATCCGGGAAAACCGTGACTAAGGGAGGGATTTAAGAAGCGGGGAAAGAAATGGGGAATGAAATCAAGATGAATTGAACAACATTCTCATATCTTAACTAGGAAATTCATTGTACGAAATCGACATATGAATAATTTGAGTCATAAGCTCATACATAACCACGAATATTAAGAGGACTGAAGTCGTGAGTCCATTACATAGAGATCTCAACTAGCAGCGGAACTATTCGGATTGATGAAAGTTTTACACGTATGAAGACATGTAAAGAGTCAACTGCTAAGAGACCGACAAAAGCATGACGTAGCACCCCCTCCTTCATCGTTTCCTAACCTGCACGTTTAGAAATACATGCAGGGCTGAGTACAAAAGTACTCAGTAGACACGTGCCGAAATCGCATTCATACAAATATAATTGTCAAGCCATTATAAGTGAAACATAGGAATTTTGTCTCTAAAGCACCTATGTTCACCAAAATCATTTCTCGTGAAATTCATATGTTCGACTGCAGTCTAAGTTCTTTTGTAATCTGCCATATCCGAAGTTCTATGTGCCGAGAAGGTGGCCACCTCACACGGGCACTGGACCGGCCAACCCGCTAAGATGACTCGCGGTCCTTTGTTTACACAAGTCCGAGTAAGATATCTAATCTACTGGGACCCGAATTCGATTATAAATAAACAGATAGACATCATACTTAAATTGAAACATTTATGGTAAGACAATAATTTGGAAATAACTAATTTCATTCTAAAGTCATGCACACATATTTTTATTGAGTAAGAAAGCCTACTTGGATAGTCTCGATTGGTGTTTGGCTTCGTTCTCGGAGTGCGGGTCCGACCTCTTGTCGAAACCTTTAAAAATTCTTAAGTGAGATACATTTATCAAGTATATCTAATACTTCTAAGTGTAAGAAAATATTATCCTTTATTATTATTTCGAGAGTTATTCTCGGGTCTTTAGAACTCAACTATAATACGAGTCTAGGAGTTGTATTTCGAGAGGAGTCGTTTGATGACTTCCAAATCACTTCGATGCGAGAATTTACTTTACCCAATAAATAATTATTGGGTAATATAACTAAAGGCATTTCTAATTTAATATCTCGATACTTAAATCGAGATAAATAATTTCTAACTAAGCTAATTAAATTTCAATTGTCACACTATAAGTATGATTTATAATTTAATCATTTCTTATGATTAAATTCTAATAAATCTATTAGATTCTAATTTGGTAGATAAATTCTAATTTATAAATTAAGTCTTCCAATTTAGCTTTAAAAATTTTATTCTTGGTCTTAGCCCAATTAAATTAAGTCTTGTCACCTTAATTGAATAATTAACCCAATTAGAATTAATTAATTAACTTCTAGCCCATTAGTAATTCATTAAGTCCACTCCTTTAATTTATTCAGTCCACTAAAATTAATAGCTAGGCCCATAACTAATTTAATTTAAGTGAGTCCACTAATTAATTAATTAAGCCCTATGTGTTCCTTTGTTAGGTCCATACTAATTATTAAGTCTGAGCCCAATACCTTAGTTAAATCAGGCCCGTAGATTTAATTATTTTTCGGCCCAGTCATTACCATCAGATTAAGCCCAAGTGAATTAATTCTCGGCCCGTAAGATTTATTTCTAAGCCCAACTATTATTGGCAACTCGGCCCATAATACGGCCCGTAATTGTTTATATATTTGGCCCAACTCGGCCCAGTAACCCGGCCCACCTTCTACATTTTTCTATCTTTTAACCCTAGACTAATTGAACCCAAATTCTTATTTCTCCCAATACTCTGCCTCTCACTCTCCCGATCTCCCTCTCGGTTCTCTCCTTCACTTTCGGCGCCGCTCCTCTCGCCGATGCCGTTTTCCCCGCTGTGCAGCCTTGCGTCGCCGCCGTTCCTCCGACGCCCGCCCTCTTCTTCTATCTCTTCTAGCCTCTCTCGGCTCCCCCGTCCGCCAGCTCCGCGTCGCCTCCTCCGTCGCGAAACGCAGGCTTCCCCAGCGCTGCTTGCTCGCCAAGGCCTCTCTCTCGACTGCTCTCCCTCGGCAGGGATTGAGCAGAGTTCCTCCTCTCCGGAGCTGTTGTCGCTGCTCGAGCCTTCTCTCGGTGTAGCAGCGGTGGAGCGACCTCCGTCGCCTGGCGCCATCAACACACTCATGTTCCTTTCACAGGTAAGGTCTCTCCCTTTGTCACTCTGCTCCCCATTTCCTTCCACTCCTTTACTACTAAGTTCCATTTATATGTTTGGGTGAATTGTGTTATTGAACGATTTTTAGGTTCTATTATTCTGAATGTGAAAATGTTAGTTTCAACTTCCCAAATTTTTTTTTTATGCGATTAAGGGAGCCTTGGGAGACATCTATATTTGCAGATTGGTGCCGGGGTGGTTTCGGGTCTATGTGGGGTGATTCGAGGCTGTTCAGGGGCTGTTCGAGGTTGTTCGACGTTGTTTGGAGCCATTCGGGGTGATTCGAGGCTATTTGAGATTGGTTCGAAGCTGTCCAGGGCCGTCCGGGACTGTCCGGAACTGGTTCGGGATCGGTTCAAGGTTGTTCGGAGCTATCCGGAGTTATCCGCAGCTCGAGGTCATTCGAGGCTGTCCGGGGTGGGTCGGGACCTGTTCGAGGTCATCTGAAGCTGTTCGGAACTGTCTGGGGCTATCCGGGGTGATTCGAAGCTAGTTCAGGACTGTCCGAGGGCTTTCGGGGCTGTTCGGAGGGAGTTCACAGCTGGAGTTGCCCGTTGGGACAACAACTGTGCACTACATTGTTACTATCCATTAGATAAGTTTTCTTGCTCTTCTATTGTTGAGTTGGTATGTGTTCTCCTAGTCGGTGTTGCCATCTAGGTTATATGATAGTCTAAGTTTCATCTTAAACATTGAATTTGGCCTCACAGTATGTCTTTCTTACGTTACAGCCATGCTTATCTAAGTTCAAAGTTATAGTCCTTACGTTCAAAAAGTTTAAGCTTTTAAGTTCTTGATCATGTTCAGTTTTTTGTATGTTCTAGTATTTAGAGGATGAAGTGGAGCTATGCAGTTTATATAAGTCTTATAAGCTAGATATATACATATTGCGAAGACTTGAACAAGAACATTAATTGCTAAAGGTTGGAAGTTATTTACCTTTACAGTTTCACCACTTCTTCTTCTCTTCTATTACACTCTTACACACTCTGTGCTCCTCTCCAAGTTTAAATTTTTGCAGCACTTCGTGTGAGTTAGTATTGGTGTGTTTAAGTCTTAGTATTTACCCTTTATATAGAGGCAGTAATCTCTATAGAGTACCCTCTCTACTTACTTTCTGCACTAACTTACTTCTTTACACTTGCAGGGCATGGGGTGCTTGACTTCGGTTGCTTCCCACAGATTGCAAATCTTACTAAATCTCACATTTCCCCATGTAATATTTAGGTCTATTGTGTAAACTGTATTCTCACACTCTATTGTACTGTTGTATATATATATATATCATTACTAAGATTGAATTTCAATGACATTTTTTTCTATGGCAGTCTGCCATGCTTTTACCTTACCACAGTTGGTAAATCTCACTTACAATGACATTCCTACGTGTAGTATTTATATATATATATATATATATATATATATGTTGGTATGTTCTTATTATCAATAAGTAGAATTCCTTAGAAATAGTGAAATTCTAAATATACTATTAATACTAAATACTAATAAAAAAAATTTATGTCCCATTAAATGATTATCAATAATAATAAATAACCCATTTAGGATTATTAGTGATAAAGATTCACCACACTAGATAACGACTAATTTAGTCTCATTTTAAGATGGGATTTAAATTGAAACAAAGTTCAATTTACACAATGTAGGTATTAATATTATCAATATGCTATTTTTTTTTCATTCTTAATTAGAACTTTAGTAACCATATATACATATATTTGGTACAAATTGTTCTAACGAAAGAGCGGTCCATTACATATTAAAACAGAACCCCAACTCTACTTAGAATATTAAAGAAGACGATTTTAGAAAGAAATAGGAGCATACAGAATTCATAAACTGAAAAATATAAAAGAGAATTAGATTTAATGATTATACCTTGAGAGGCGACGGCAACCGGCGCTCAGGCGAGCTTTGGCCGTCAGCCGAGAACAAAGAGAGAGCAGAGACATACTGAGAGTCAAGGGAGAGCAGAGAGTACATAGTTAGAAATTATAAGATATGGTAATAATTCCAGAAACTAATTAAGAATAAAGCTAGAAACTTTAAGAAAATGAGAAGGAAGATGAGTTTTACCTTGAGCTGCTGCTGGCGAGATTTTTTGTCCAGAAGCGAGCAGCTGTGAGAAGGGGCTGGAGAGAAACAGAGAGTCGAGAAAGTGAGGGCTAAAGGAGAATTAGAGGTTCAAAACTGACATTTCAAATTACAAATATAGAAACAAAGGAAGGTAATACTTCTACCTTGAAGGTAATCGACGATGAAGCTCCGGTGAGCTTTCCACCGAGAACGAGAAGAGGCTGGGGAAGAAATAGATAGAGAAGAGGAAGATAGGAGTGAGAGACTTAGGGAAGCAATTGAAGAAAGGAAGTGGCGTCGGCGAGAGATGGAGAAGGGAGGCTGGGAAATTAGGGCACAGAGAGAGATGGACGAGAGAGGGAGAGATGCAGTGAGGGTAAGGAGAAGAATAAGAGTGAACGGCTGGTGAGTGATGTCTAGGGTTAGGATGAAAATTAGATAGTTCTAAGTTAAGTTGTCAAATGGGCTGCATCATAATTAAAATGAATGGGCCGTTTTTAGGATAAATCTGACGGGCCGATTTTAGGATAAATCTAATGGGCCAATTTTAGAGTTGTCGGATGGGCCGGGTCAGATGTCTCTTACGGGCCGAAAATTTAATTGTAGTAGGCTGAAAGAAAAGATGATAAATTGGGCTTGAATTTAAAATTTGATGGGCCTACTTAATTATCTTAAGAATGGGCCTAGATTAAGTATTTAGAATGGAATAAATGATCTCTCAAAAATGAATTAATAAATTAAATCCTTGGAAAGATTAGTAATTAAATGGATTGGATAAATAATTAGATTAGATCCAATAAATCAATTGGGTAAAGCAAATAAAATACAAAGGATTAATAAATCAAAGAATGATTTAAAATCCTACGAAAATAGTTATAGAAATCCCTAAGTACTCGAATATTAGTCGAGCAAAGGATTAGAATAATTAATGAAATAATAGAATATTATTTCATTTTATTTAGATGAAGTAAATTATATACTCACAAGGAGTATCTTCCTCTTAATTACGATTAAGGTTACGGAAGAAGGAAATACTAAACGAGAAAGAATTCAGATCCTATCCAAGGAAGCGATTCAGGTAAGCTTTCTTATACAAAAAAATAAATGTGTGTGCTTACCGTATTTCTTTTCAAAAGCTTTGAATCGAAATTTATATTTAAGTATTGTCTGCCATAAAATGTTTTATGTTTTGTATGATACATATCTGCTATGATTATGAAATCGAATTCGGGTTCCAGTGGGTAAGCATCCCCACTCGGACTAGTGTACACATGGACCGTGAGTCATCTTAGCGGGTTGGCCGGTCAGGTGTTCGTGAGGTGGCCACCTTCCCGACACACAGAAATACAGATATGATTGATTACTTCAGAACTTAGACTGCGCAGTCGAATTTTAAGAATCACAAAAGAATTTAGTGAACATAGGTTCTTTAGAGACAAAATCCCTGTGTTTCACTTACAATGGCATGACAATTATATTAGTATGAATGCGATTTCGGCATGTGTCTACTGAGTACTTTTGTACTCAGCCCTGTATGTATTTATAAATGTGCAGGTTGAGCTGTGATGTCAAGGAGGAGTGCTCAGCGATGGTTTTGTCGAACTCAATTAGCATTAACTCTTGGGGGTTTACATGTCTTCATACATGTAGACTTAGAAAATGATCCAATTTCCGCTGCGAACACTCTTTTCAGTATTCAGTATTTCTAGACGTTTTGATCAATGACTTATGTATTTTGGTATCGGATACTCAGTACCAAATTTCGTGTACGAACCCTTATTTATTGAAGCATTTATCATATATTCACTTTCGAGTTATTACCCATTTTCCTTATCCATTTCTAGATTTTATCCCTGAGTCACGGTTATACCTATCGTTACTACAGTTAGTGAAAGTGGGTCGTGACATCCCGTGCATAGCATGGGTGCACAAACTAGTAGCAATTGAATGTCAGATAAAAATTAATACCCCACCATTGTTTTATTTTTATAAGTTTACTATTTAGTTTAATTATACAAACATTATATTTATATATGTAATTTAATTAATTTATATTATTCACATTTAATAAATATATTCATACACTTTATTTTTGAATTATAAAAATATTAAATAAAAATAAAATAAGAAGAATGTTATATTTTTTAGATTTTTAGAACACGTGTTAAAAAAAAATCAATCAAAATTAGACATTTACAAAAAAAAAAATGGAAAGAGTAAATAATAAGCATATGTATTTACTTAAAATTTATTTCCACAACAACGAGAAAAATAATAATACGAGAATCTGATATAGATTGGCAATCAACTTCAAAATTTTATTAATACATTAAAGCACAATTTTAAAAGGTTATTTTTGACCTCTAAAATTTAAATTGTAGTCCGTTTAATAATATATTTTACAAATTAGATGTCCATAAATATTTGTAGTACAACTAATCATTATAAAACAATTAGAATTGAAAAAATATATTTAAATATAATTATTTTTTTTTATTTTTCTTATATCTTTTAATTTTATAAAATATTTCACAATCATTCAAATATAATTATTTTATAAAATATTTTAAAGGCTTTTAGTTCAAATATCAAAATATCTTCTGAAAATAGTCTTAGTCCAAAATTTTTGATTTAATTTTAGTATTTGATTTTAATAACTCATATTTTAAGATCGAAGGATTCCGGAATGAAGACTGGAGATTTATTGACAAAGCTTGAAAGTTTGTTATTTTTTTGTGAAGTACATTTACAATTCGTACTGAAGTTTCGGACTCTCAAGTCTCATTTATTAAAAGTTACACTGAAGTCAAGAAAAATATGAAAGTGTCGAAGCATACTTCTAAGATCTAAAGTCAATCATGGACTGAGGGCAGTGTGTTTAGCAATCATTGTTTCTACACCCTTTATGTGTTTAAGACCTTTTCCCTAAACAAGTTTTTCAGAAAAAAAAAAAAAATTCTTCAAATTCATTTGCATATATTTTTGTTATGGAGAATACAATCATGTTACCAATTGTCTCAATTGAAGACTATAATTATTAGAGATACATAATGTCTTCTTTCGTGAAAACACATCATATACTTATATTTTAAAACAAACTTTTATTTGAGTAATATTTAGTAAGAAAATTGTAGGAAATCGTTTTAAATAAATATATATTTTATATAGTTATAGTGGTCAATAAAGTTTGACCAAGTTTTAAGTGACGTGACATTTAATTTTAAGAAAATTAAATGACCTAGGGTCGATCTACGTTTTGAGTAGATGATCGTGATATATTTATTTTTCTAAACCAATTCCCGGTGAATGAGAAATAAAGGTTTAAAGTGAGTCACTTAAAGTATGGAGTTATGTGTTTGAAACTAAATGTGAAGAGAAACTCTTATCCCACATTGGTTATAAAAGCAACATTCATCATGTATATAAGGAGGTTAAGAAACTTTGTGGTTTGACAAGTTGGGTCAAAGACTATCTGGGATGTGCCGGTCTACTTTTCTGGGGCCTATTTTTACTAGTGATCTGGTCTGATGGCGGCATGGTCTGTGCCACCACCTTTATTCTATTTTATTTTCTTCTTCCCATTAATTTTCCAACAAAAATATCATTAAGTTTTAAATTAAAAATTTAGCGATTTTTTTTATATTATTTAAATTACAACATTTACATCTTTAGATTTTGGAATTAGTAAATAATTTGTTTATATTGGAGTTATATTTTTAATTCATTCAAAACAACAAAATATATATTGTAGAGATATTCACTAAGTATATGAAAATTTTCAAATCGCAACAAAACAAACGAATCAAGATGGCTACATCCATACAAAAGATAAGGATCCTAGCTAATCAAATGTAATGCCCCGTCTTTTAATTATCGAAGTGAACGATATTCGAACGCGATTGTTATATATATATTGAATGTTGTAGTTAATTAATGAGAATTTAATCTAGTGAAGAGGAATTTTGGTTTAAGATAACAAGTGTTTATAGATTTCTTGATTAATATCTTAAGATATATTAATATTAAGGTATATGTTTTATACTTTGGACATATATAAATTATAAGTGTAAATATATGTTATGTATTTTGGAGAACTATATTAATGATATGCATAGGGACATACAATATAGTTGTGTGGTTAAGAATTTTTATCTATGTATATATATATATATATATATATATATATTAAGCATGCTACACGTATATATATAATATATATGTTGTTTGAAAATTTGAATATGCAAGACAAGAATACACGCATAGTACATATATATGAAACCTGCCAATTTGATATTGTTGGGAAGGATAAAAAGATTTCACTCAAGTATATATATATATGTACATGCATAATCAAGCTAGGTAAGGAAAGACAATAAGTTAGAACACTTGCAAGTAGAAATAAAACTAATCATATAGATATATACAGGTGTTAGTATGATTACATTACAATAGACAATATAAAACCTAAGCTAACAATAGATACTGCACACGGCAGTGTCTCTAAACAGAGGAAAGAAGGAAATCTTTCCATATATGTAAGAGGTGATGACTAGGCTACAAACATTGGGAAAGAAATGTTAAAGGAGAACAAGCAGCCATGCTGCTGCAGAGAAGAAAGTAACAGAGTGTAAAGGGCTGTAAGTCTTCGGTTGAGTGAAGGAAGATGGAGATATTCACCCATGCTTCTCCCATAAACCTACAAATAGAGAGTAAAGCTATTAAACTAGCTATTCTAACCTTAAGTGTTAAGAAAGAGAAACATATCTATATAAAGGGGTAATGGCTGTCCTTGAACCGTATATCACATAACAACAACCAGTTTTATCAGTGCATAGAACTAAACCTTTCAAGAAGAAGGAGTTAAAGGCAAAGGTAATACCCTCCACCTTTAAACCTCTTTTATGATAACAAGGAAATCATATATACTTCAAGTCAGAAACTGTAACATTTAAACCTTAAAATCCTGGCAAAACAGCATAAAACACTTATGGAATTTCAAATGAAAAGCAAGGACTGAAAGTTATTCTTGAATCTAGTAAGCACTGAACAATAGGCAGAATAACATCATCTTCAAACTCTTAAGATTTCAGAAGTTCTTAGGAACTTCATTCATATACAATTCCAGCCTAAATTCTAAAAAAAAAAATCTAAACTGTAACAAAACCAGAGTGAGAGTGCTATTAAAACAGAGTATCAAACTATGCAGGTTTTCAGATTTAGAACATAGACATATTTTCAGATTTCAGAACATAAAACTCAATCGTGTAGTCTTTTCAAAGTCCAGTTTATGTATATATATATATATATATATATATATATATATGCTTTAAAATAGCAGTTTAATGGCCAGAGTATAAACTTAGAATCTATGTTCATAGTTTTGAACAACAAACCATAAACATTTATAAAACAGAACATAGAAAACAAAATATAGCATTTCTTCATCAGAAAATAAGGAACTGAGTGTGAGTACATGTTTCTGTCTTATAATCTAATATGAACGTGAATGAATTGTGGAATATGAATGAGAATAAATTGTAGAAGAATTCGGCACCAGCCGCCAGCCACCAGGCTCCAATATTATTAATTTCCAAAATCCAAAAACTGCTTAGTTTAAACCCTAACCAACTATTAATACTACTACTACCGATAAATAAGGAAAAAATAATTAATAATCAAAATACTAATATTAAGCTAATCATAACAACTAGCAGCGACCCAGCCCAGCCCACGGACGTGAGCTCAAGCCCGTCCTTCGCGCGACCTTCGACGGTACACCAGCAATGGCTTCGACCTGAACCCGCCAAGCACGCCATGCATTCCTCACTCTCCTTCTTCCATCTCTCGCTCCATATCAACTCCATCCTCCTTCGAAACAACCTTGTCCTCAAGGTTGAAGTCCGAAAATTGACCCTTAAAACTCTTCAAGTCAATCCACGTCGCATCATCCTCACTTTGCCCTCTCCACCTCACCAGCAATTGCTCTTCTTCCATTTCACCAACCGGAGTTTTCCTCCACGCCAAAACCCGCTCCGACTCCAACACCGGCAGGATCGGCAGCTCGAGCGTCTCCGGCAAGCTAGGCGACACCAGGTGATCCCCGATCACCTTGCGCAGCTGAGAGGCATGAAAAACTGGATGTATTTTGCTCGTTTCTGGTAGCTGCAGCCGATAAGCAGCCTTTTCGACCCTCGCCAATACTTCAAAAGGCCCATAGAATTTTGTAGCTAGCTTGTGGTGCGTCCCTCCCCACGCTGAGGTCTGCCGAAATGGTCGCACCTTAAAGAACACCCGATCTCCTACATCAAACTCAACGTCCCTCCGGTGCTTGTTCGCTTGCCGAGCCATCTCTTCTTGAGCCAGAGACAGATTCTCTCGCAGCCGCTTCAACATCTCATCTCGACTCCCCAAGGTTTCCGCCACTACCGGCACCTTACACTCGCCGGGAAAGAAACGGCGCAAGGACGGTGGTAGCCTCCCCATACACAATCTCAAAAGGTGACATTCGCGCCGCAGTTTGATACGATGTGTTGTACCAAAATTCCGCCCAAGCCAACCACCGAATCCACTGTTTTGGTTGTTCACTCGTGAAACACCGAAGGTACGTTTCAAGCACTCGATTTAACACTTCGGTTTGCCCATCCGTCTCCGGGTGGTAAGCTGTACTAAACTTGAGGCGTGGCCCTAATTGCTCGAACAACTCCTTCCAAAACGAATTGACAAACATCGAATCGCGATCACTGACAATGGACTTGGGTATACCATGTAAACGAACCACCTCTCGAATAAATGTGTCCGCCACCGATCTCGTGGTAATCGGCGGTTTCAATGCCATGAAATGTCCGTACTTCGATAAACGATCGACTACCACCAAGATTACCGAGAACCCCTTCGACTTTGGTAATGACGTGATAAAGTCCATAGAAATATCCTCCCAAACTTGCTCCGGAACCGACAGTGGCTGCAGCAGGCCCGCGGGCGACATAGCTTCATATTTCATTTTTTGACAAGTCAGGCACTGGGCCACGTACTCCTTGACCCGTCGGAACATGCCCTTCCAGTAAACGTTGCTAGCAATGCGACGGTACGTGCGAAGAACCCCAGCATGACCGCCTGAAGGAGTGTCATGAAACTCCTGTAGCAACTTCGGAACCCATGCAGACGCGGCCGGTAACACCACGCGGCCTTGATAAAATAGCCTCGCCCCTATTAGATGGAAACCCGGTCTACTCCCCGGCTCGTCGCGAACTGCCTGTATCACTGAACTCACAAATCCATCATTTCTTTGCTCCTCCTCCAAGCCATCAAATCCCATCCATTCAGGGCTGCTCATCGCCCACAACTCGGCATCTCCATCGCGTCTCGAG
>JAPKLX010000674.1:0-52942 GCA_026898415.1 Leonotis leonurus
AATAACACTTAGGATTAGAACGCCCTGTTAAGCTTTCCATCGAGATCTGACCGGGGTTAGGTTGCTACATGCAATCGACCTCGTAATAATTTGCGAGAACCTAGACTACACACTTTAGGCTAAACAATAATTTTCAAACAAATTTGAAATATGAATTCAACACATAATAAATAGAAATTTCATGACAATATAATGGTAAAAACGGGTTCATGAATTCTTTGTAACTGTATAATTCATTCTAATTCTAAAAAAATAATGATAAAGAAATGAAACTTTCTGCATACATGAATTCAAGCCGATATGTATTCTAGCATCCGTGTTTAAAGAGTTAGTAATCTTACAGAATTATGGATAAAATCTATACTATAATACAAATTGAGTCAAAGTTATTAACCGCTATCTTTGAAATCCTTCAAGCCTTTTACTTGATCTTTTACGTTTTTCTAAATTTTTGAATTTTCTATTTTCAAAATACTACTCCCTCCATCCCGCTAAAAACAGCCACAAGAGAATCGACACAGAGAATAAGAAACTAAAGTGTTGTATGTGAATAAAGTAGGAGTGATGTATTTTAAAGGTAAAAACTTTTCCTTTTTGAGAAAGTGGCCACTTTTAGTGGGACGGTCCAAAAAGGAAATATGACCACTTTTAGCGGGACCGAGGGAGTATTATATTAACTAGATTGTCGTCCGTCGAAATTCGACGGAATTAATATTTTATAAAATTTATAAAAGTATTTGACATTATTTCGTTTATTACTAATTGTAGTCATAGATATATGAACTACGTAGTCGTATAGTCACTCCATCCCATTTAACATGTTCTGTTTTGACCAAAACTGAGAGCTTTTTGGTCAAAACATGACATATATAGTGGGACATGGGGAGTACTACATATGTATAGTAAAAACTGTTAATTATGTTGACTTGTTTATGATAAACTTGTAATTGTTCTAAAATTAATGAAAAATAAATTTACAACTTGATATATATATATATATATATATATATATATATATCATGAATATTAATTACTCATAAACTTGTCTATTAGTAGACTCGTACTAACAACTTAATATATATATATATATATATTTTGAATATATTTGAATTTAATTTATATACTCATATTCGTTTTAAAGTAAAGTAAAAAATGATTATAATATTCATTATTATTAGAGGTGTTTAAAAGAATCGTAATCGACGGTTCTGGGAACCGAATCGCCTAAGATTTTTAAAATTCTGAATCGCAACTATATAGGAAGCGGTTCGGTTTCGATTTCAATTTCAAATGTTCATAATTGTGAACCTATTGATTTTCGTCTTACCCCTATATAATAATATGTGTTATAAATTTGAATATATACTATATATATTATAAATTAATATTACTAATGAAAATTAACTATATTTGAATATTTATAAAATCTAACCAATTTATTTGAATTTTATGTATGTATATTCATTCAAAATCGATAAATGTCTTGTTACACGTCTTTATCCATTAATTACTCATCTGTGTCCAAACTCGTACGAAAATTAACTCAAATTATATGAATTAATTTATTTATAGCATATATACATTCACAATCTGATTAAAAATTATATATATATATATATATATATATATACCAATGTTATTGTTTGCTACAAAAATTAAATATATATAAATTTTATTGGGCGTGAATAATTAATTTAAATTATTTATTTGTAACTACAATGCACACATTTTCTCACGTGCTCATATAATTCAAATTATTTTGTGAAATGAAATACATAAACACATGATCAATTTTCGCATGTGCTCATATAAGTGGATATTTTTATCTCCTATTTTTAAATGTGAATTTTTTTATCTTTTATTATTAAAGTGAGTATTTAAATTTTTATCCCTAGATTACATATATTAATTTTTTTAAATAACATGACTCATTTAATATATTTAAAGTATAATAAATACATTTACTATCTACCACTGATAGAAAAGTTAGTACGTAAGTAATAATGAAGTTGAGTTTCAATATCTAATAATGATATACGACCAAAAATAATTAATTTGATTGAATTATCAAATAGATATCAAAATATACTCATTAAATATTTTTTATATTGATGAAAGTAAATTCAAATTATGAACTTATTTATTTATATACATACACACATATATATATATATTCATAATCTGGTTACAAATTAAATATAAATATTTGTGCTTGATTAAAAAATTATATATATATATGTGAATTTTATTAGGCTAAAAATTTATTTAAATTATTTATTTATAACTATAATGTATACAGTTACATCAAAGAGTAGTTGATGTCATATCACATTAATATAAAAGTTCTCATTATTTTGTGTGTTATCGAGTCTAAACAATTGTATAAATTCATGGCCTAATTGTGGAATTGAAAATAAAATGACATGAATTGAATTCAATACTTTGCCCGAACAAAAAATACATTAGTTTATATCTTTAATTATTATGATAAATAATTAGGAATGTTAATTTTTGAATTAAAGATTAAATAAAATACATGTAAGGTGCAATAATAAAAACATTTTAAATATCTACCCACTAATAGATAACTTAATATGTGAGGTCATAATGAAGCTCAATCTCATTCTTTAATAAAGATATACGGCCGAAAAATTATCAATTTGATTGAATTATCAAATATGCATCGAAATATACTCATTGACTATTTTTTTTATATTAATGACAATGATACTTAGATATGAAATAATATACAATTAAAATAGGATATATAAATAAATAAGAAGATTATACACTATTATATATTTCTATATTATTATTTTAATAAAAAAAATATGATTCATTCAATTTTTATTATCTATATTGAAAAGTATATGTGGATTGTTCGAATAATAATATAATTAACAAAATAAATTTTAACTTAATCTTTAATTTTTGTTATTGTGAGATTTCGAATCAAATCGAATATTAAAGAATGAGATCGAAATTTGAATTTAATAGTTTTAAATATTATTATTTATTATATGAAACAAATCAAATATTCGAATCTAACATTCGTTATGAATACGGATCATTATTTAATATTCAAAAATGAATATAATTAATACAAATCGAATTATTCCAATAATTTTACGAATAACATGTAATGTTATATGATATCATCAACTCATTGACGTAAATGTATGCATTGTAGTTACAAATAAATAATTTAAATACATTTTCCACTCCCAATAATATATATATATATATAATATTTGAGGCAAGCACGAGAATATATATTTAACTTTTAATCAAATTATGAATGTATATATGCATATAACTAAATGAGTTCATATTATTTAATTTTATTTTCATACGGGCATGGCATGACCATGGATGATTTATTGAGAAATAAGGACGAGTAAAAAAGCATAACGGTTCCAATTTTAAACCGTTGGTAACTCGTCTTAGAAAAATATATTTTTACAATAATTTACAAATTATAATGTAATTTTTTACAATATAAATAATTAATAAAAATAGTGATAGAAAAAAATATATTAATGAAAAACTAGTTCACGATTCTGAACATCTGAAAATGAAACTGAAACCGAACCGCTTTCTACAGAGTCACGATTCAGAATTTTAATAATTTCTGACAATTCAGTTCCCAAAATCGCCGATTACACTTCTTTTGAACACATATAATAATAATGAGTATTATAATCATTTTTACTTTATTTTAGAATGAATATGAGTATATAAATTAAATTCAAATATATTTGAAAAAAAATTAAGTTGTTAGTACGAGTCTACTATAGACAAGTTTAAGAATATTTATTATTTATGATATAAACATATCAAGTTGTAAATTTATTTATTTTTCATTAATTTTGGAACAATCGCTAGTTTATCATAAACAAGTTTACATAATAAACGGTTTTTACTATACATGTTTAGTATATAAATAAGTAGTTCATATATTTATGACAACAAATAGTAATAAATGAATGATGTCACATACTTTTTTAAAATATTAATCTTGTCGAATTTCGACAGACAATAATCTAGTATCTATGATACAAAACAACTATATCACGCACAAATTATATCTTAACAATTAACAACTATAAATACATATTTCATACTCCCTTCGTCACATGAATGTGGTGTATTTTTCCGATTGAGACGTCTTATGAATATAGTCCTATATTTTTTATTGGCAAATTTTATAACTAAAAAATAAAAGATATTAAAATAAATTTAATCAGAAAATAAAGTAAGATATTAATTTGAACCACAATTTTGAGATGGAGGCAGAATAATTTATGCATTCTCATAAAACTCCATCTTTCTGACTACCTTTGACATTTGTTTCCATTATTTATATGCAACTTGTGAGACTTGTCATTGTATACCCGTTACAAAAATGACATACTTTTCCAATTCCATTATTAATTAAGTCTTGCTAAAAACATAAAGCTATATACAATATTTTGGTGACACGCCAAGAACAGAAATCAGATGATTTATTTTGGAGGAATAGTTCTAATATATATAGTCACGCAAATTTGATATTTTGAAATAAATTATTAAGTTTGTCCCACATTAATTTTTGATGTCTACTAATGTCTTTTTAAAGGAAAATAAGCTCAATATTCATTTCTAATATAAATTAACATAAATATTATATAGATATATATTATAGATATAGTGATTAACATCACAATTAAAATATTTTTAATTTATGTTTAAATAAAGTAAATTATGATTATCTCATGTTTTAAATAATGTAAATTGAAGTTTTTATATGCAAATTTGAAATTTAAGTTAGACTAACATTTAAGAATGATTGAAAAATTAATCTTGACATGAAGTTTTAACATGTACTATTCATTGATTAAAAAATAATTAATTATTTTTTTAATTGATAATTGATAATTGATTTCTATAATTAGATATTTTATATAAAAATGATAAATTAAAATTAGTAAAAATGATCGTCCGTAACCATTTTTAATATATAGATACATAGATTTATCCTTTATAAAAGTGCTGTTTTTGTTTTAACAATGCAAATTGTAAACACGATTATTGTAAAGGGTAAGCTGTAATAAACGACTAAAGAGACTTCATCTCGCAGTCTTCGATCTGAAAGAACTCAGAAGCCTTTTTGCAAGAATCAATGGAGGAGAAAAGCAAAACTGGAACTAAGAGAAAGGAATTAGGGTTTTGGAAATGGGCGATTGCTTCAGTTCTATTCAGACTCATATTCAGTTACTTCTCCAAAGATCTCAACCTCTCCTCACGCCCCGAAGTCTCCACTCCGCTCACCAGCCTTCGCCGCCGTAATTCCCCCTCCCCCTCCCTCTCTCTATACGTATACATATATTTGTATTAAGTGTTTGTGCATTTTGATTTTTTGCTTTCTTCTTTTTCTAATTGCGCGTATTTTGAGCCATTGTAGTTTCAGAAGGATACTGGCTAAAGCAGCTATCAATGTCGCCTTATTCTGGTTTGTGATAGCTTATATAGTGCTTGCATTTTTCTGTGAACATTTTCTTCTTCTTATCTTTGGTTTCGAGTTGGGATTCTTCATGGTAAGACAAACTTCCATCGGTGTGATGAACAGGTTCGATGTACCATGGGTCGCCTTTGTTGCTGTCGATTCTCGGTCCTCTTACTGTAAAAAAGTAAACTTTTACATCTCTCGAACAATCTTCGAGTAACTTCATGATCGGCTTGGTCATCAATGTTATGTGGCTTTGATGATTCTTGAATTGCATAATGCAGAATTGGTGGACATTCTAGTGACGTATTATGCAGGTATTATGCAGAACTGTGTATATTTCGAATATTTTCCAGTGTATTTCCCTTGTTGCGCAACTTCTGTGATTCTACATATTGTACATATTATATGCTGTTGGAAAATATTTATAAGGGTTTTGATTCAAATTCCAAAACCTCCCTTGAAAGATGTAATAAGTCCAAAATTGAAGTCTTAGTCTTATTTTAGAACTCACTTACAATCTGAAGTACAAGACTAAAGACTCAAGTCAATAACCGAAGTTCTCTCTAGAACTCAGTTTAAGTCCCAAAACTGATGGATCAAGCCCTGAAGTATGACCTAGAGTTTTGAAGTTGAAGCCAACATGAAGCAAAGGTTCCTTGCCACTGAAGTTCACTCAAAAGCTCTGCACCTGAAGTCTATTCTGAAGTCAGTTACCGAGTTCCAAGCTACCCCATAGGAGTTACCACTTTGAGAAAAGATCTCAGTAGGTGAAACTCAATCTAATTGCAGACATAAAAAATGACAAAAATGACCATGACACCAACGAGAAGAATTCAAACGAGCTCTATCTCACAACGGATATATTTCTAGAGAACACTATATATACCTGCTGCTTCAAACGCTTCAAGACACCGGTTACCAAGCATTCAAACTCTCAATCGCTATTTCGCTCTCAACTTCCATAACTCTCAAGTTTGAAGAACACTCCAAGCTCTCATATTTCAGTTTTATTTGTGTTCTTAGTAGCGAATCAGTTTGTAATCGAATAATAGTTCTAGTCTAAATTAAGTTCAAAGCTAGAAGTGATCAGACTTTATAGTGCATCTAATCTTTGAGGATTGATCACTGTAAGACAAATCTCTATTTACTTGGAAACTCTTGACTAACATCGAGTACACGTGGACGTAGGAGTTTTTAACCACGCAAACCAAACTTTCGTGTCTTCGCTATTTACATTCAATATTTATTCCCTAACAATATATTGCATATTGAATACTGATTAAAGGAAAAGTGAATTTAAAGCATTAAGTTTTCTGAACAAATGAGTAAGCTTTTAAAACCACCACTTCCGCACGTACACTTAAAATATTAGTTTATCAGTCCAACACTAAGTGTAGACCGAATGATTGCTATCTAAAGTAATCAACTCTAACCGAAATAACCCGAAATAACCTCCCTTCAGTTTAAGGAGTCCACTGATAAGCTTTTAGTTTGAAAAATCAAAACTGAGTGTATTCCCCTCCCATACACTTAGTACACTCGTTTCGGGACCAACATATGCAGAACTTCCTTGTTCAGCAGTCTGCTCGTTGATATCTTAGTTACGTTTATGTTGTTAAATGTTTTCCGCCCTGAGGTTCCTTGTTCAGCAGTCTGCCCGTTGATATCTTAGTTGGTGATGAGGTCATCTCTGAAGCAATTCCAGAGGAGGAAACCTCGTTTAGCCTCTCATGCTAACACAATCTTATCGTCTTACCATTCTAATACCGTGTATCATTTTTGGCTGATTACATGAAATGCCACAAGTTCCTCAAACAAACGTGTCTACATATCTAATGTGCAATCTATGCAGTGTCCATATAACATGCGAAAAGTTTGATTTCCTTAAAATTTGGTATATTCAGGGATATTCGTCAGTGTATAACTCTAGAAGTATGAGGGAACATCCTACTAGTAGACTAATTATATGATAAATGCCTTTCCTATTTTCTTTGAAGCACATGGCATCTTATCCTTTACTTTAATTCGTTTTGTGTCTTTGTGTGAATATCATCAGTTAACTCTGTAGAAAATCAACACACTTTGGATATAGTCTGGTTTCTATGGGTGCAGATTTTATTAGTGCGATCCTTATCCGTGCAATTGGACAAAGTCTTGTAAGAGAACATCTTTGCAGTTGGAAAGCATTAGGCCTTGATAAGCTGTTCAAAGGCAACGGTAATTAAACGTAATCCTTGCTACCAATAATTGACTCTTATGTTCTTCCACCAGCACATCCAGAATCTCTGAATTACTTTTTTTGTGTTACTAGATGTTGTGCCATCTGGTGATGTTGCTGCTCACTTGTATTTGTGGAACCCCTTCACAATTGTTTCTTGCATTGGCTTTAATACAACACCTATAGAGAACATGTTTGTCATCATGTCTCTTTATGGTGCATGTGCAGGTACGAGTAAACAACCCTTCCCTCTGCATTTACGATCTAGGATATTGGAACTTAAAATTGCTAACTTGCTATACATTTAATATGCCTATATGGTTGAGACTTTTAAGGTAGAAATGTGGTTTAGCTTGTTGCATTTTGGCAAAGTTGTTTGAGGAAAATGCTTCCTGCTTATGAGCACATGTATTTGGCTTGCGTGAAAAGTGATATTTTGAATGACAAATTATTTTACCACAAACATTATTTTATTCTTATTTGCATCTATACACATGGTCTAAGCTGTTTATTAGTATTATATAATTATATATCTAATAAATCTGTGTGGTTTCCTGAATTGTTTAGTGAATCTATAATCCTTGCTATGCGTGAAAGTTGAATCCCCTATGTATGTTGTATATAGTTTGTGAGGTGATGCAATAAAGTTTCACTTTATAACCCTTCAATTGGGCGGGTTTCAATTTATTCATGTCACATTGTAAAAAAATCAAGTTATGAATAGAAAAGATAAAATTGAACGGCATTATTAATTATGATCTAATGTAAAATTATATACTCACCTTCAAAATTTGCAGGACTAGTTCCATTGGCAGCTTTTGGGTGGGTCATAGCATCACATTTGTCTCTATATCCCATAGTTCTAGTGATTCCGGTATGTCTTGGTGCAGAATTCTTTGATTGGTCATCAGTCCCTTTAATTGACAGATTGGTGCTAAATAACATTCAGTGATTGCTTCCCATCCAGGTGATTTTTTTGTTGGGTTATGGTCTGGATGCACCTCCAAGAAAACTATTTGTGCAGAGTAATTTCCAAGTTGGAGAACAAGGATCAGCTGATCATGTTGAACTCAAGTCCCTGAGTGATAAATTCTCTAAACCAAAATTCTCCTGGCGGAGAGTCATTGTCTTTTTCTTGTGGGCATCTTTATGGGCTTCCTATGTGTTAACTATGTGTGCCATCTCTATGAAAGATTATGGTGGTCTTGCGGCAATGTTTAAGAGGTAGAACATTGTGTGATAATACCATTATTTAATTATAATTTTCACTTTAATTCAACATAATATAGAAGTATTAGATACTAGTAGCTATGTTTTGTGGCATTTGTGCCATATATCAAATGTTCTAGATGTTTGAACATCAAGACATAAAAAACAACAGGTCACCCTCAAAAACTCTTTCTTGGTAGTTGCTCTTAGTTAGATCCATATCCTTATGTACCATCCATTGGAATAACAGGTTCCGTTGTGGTCTATGCATTTCCTGACATGTACTGTCAATTTTCCATATTTTCTTGTTTCTCTTAGCGGAACAAGGTATGTGATTTTTCAACTTGTTAGTTTTACATGACTCTCAACTAACTTGAGTTGGAAGTATTTGAGCAATGGATTACGTTATTTGGTAGTCATGTCTCTTCCTTCCTTTTCTTCCTATATTAGAGCACCCAATTGTAAAGCTTGACGGTGTACATTACCTCAATTCAATGAACTTTAAGTATGTAACAACGTAAAAGAAGCAGTATAATTTGTCCCTTCTGTTAAGCCCTTCTACACAAGACATAAGAAGCATAGATGTGGTTAAAATAGTTTCTTTGATATTTGAAATATATTTTAATTGGTGGACATTGCTTATCTTGAATTTTCTTCATTGTTATGCACCGAAGACCTATGATTTGATTAACTTGCCAGTCTTGCCTATCTATTTTCTCGAGTTTCACTGGTTACTATTGGTGCCATTTTGCAGGACTTATGGGTTTATTCTTGGAATTGAGGATTTGTCTCCCAATATTGGTGTCTTATGGTGAGTACCTAGGAGTTTGTTGGTTGTCAGGTGCACCATTATTTGGCCATTTGTTTCTTTTGCAACCACCATAACAATATGCATCTCTACTGCAGGTACTTCTTTGCAGAAGTGTTTGATTTTTTCAGGAATTTTTTCCTGATAGTTTTTCATGTGAACATCATATTCATGATACTGCCTTTAGCTTTACGGCTAAACTATAGGCCATGTTTTTTGGCTTTCCTTTACTTGGCAGTCTCATCAATGCTAAAATCTTATTCCTCGGTGAGCCTTCTATTTTATCTAAATCTTTGGATATAAATGCTTTCCATTTCTTGAACTCTATTTTGTATCCCAGTCTGATATCCTCTTTCTTTGCATAACTATTCATCAGCATATATATTTAATATTTCCAAAAGAAGATGAAAGCAATAACTATTCCATTTTGCTACTATTGAAAGGAAATAACATCAATAACTACTCCTGATTCTCAATGCCAACAAAGATTTTTTCCAAGTATGAGAAATCCTATATATCGTGTATAAGATATGTGCACTGCCCATTAAGCGACTTTTCTTCTGAATCTTTCTACACAATGTGGACAAAGGACACCAACTTGGGGAAAAAAGTTCTAGTGCCAGAAATTGCATGAATAATACAAAGGGATCTGCATAGGACCAAGAGAAATTCACCGAACTTGATGCCAAACATACTGGCATTTCTGCTCACATGTTTAAAATACTTGATCACTTCATCATAGAATTTTTCTTAAAAATCAGTTTATGATAAATTGAATTAAAAGCTAGTTTAAGAGAATGTTTAAGGGCAAGGGCTAGGCACTAGTAAATTGCAGCCTCAATTGGTGTTACTGCTCATTACTGCAGTTTTTTTCCAGTTTCTCTGCTGCGTGAAGACTAGGCTGACTAGGTAGATAGGTGCTAACTTAATCTTACGTCAGTTGCAGTCAGTTAAATTAGTATAAAAGGAAAAATAGTTGGACAAGGGCCTTAATTTTTGAGTGACGGTTACACCTAGCATTGTTTAGGCTTTATGTGTTAATAGTTTGATGTGTTTGACTGACTATATTTGATATCCTTATTTAGAAATTACAAGAATTACTTTGTGTCTTATTGTTGACTGAATTTATTGATATCCTGATTTCAATTCTGGTTTATCTAGGTTGGGGACTCAGCTTTGTACTTGAGTTTACTGGTGCTATTTGTTAATGAGTTAGCAGGTCTACCCCATCTCTGGATGCACTTTCCAAGGTCTTTCTGATTGTGTTCTTCCTTATCATGACATGACATCTAATATTCAATTATTGTGCAGAAATGCAATTTACGTTCTTCATCTTTTGCGGATATGTTGGTATCTCTCTTCTTAGCCCTGTAATGCACAATCTATGGATATGGAGGGTACGTCTGTGTGCTTAAATGGATATGCATAGTAACTTCAACTGTTTCCGGGATTGCATTTCATCTCCAGTGGCAGATTAAGTGTCTTCCCTAGTTATTGACTTGTTATATAATGCAGGGGACGGGAAATGCAAACTTTTACTTTGCAACTGCAATCGGATATGCTTGTTTCCAGGTTATTACTTTTTAATATTTTTTAAATAATTAATGTGCTTCAACTATCGAATACGAGATCTGTGATATCTTGCAGTAATCTGATAACGTGAAGGCAAGAACCAGAATGATATTATGATAACTCTCTCCTCAAAAGAGGCCTACTGCAATTATCGTCCAACAATGAAATAATAGAAATCTCCCATAAATATTAACTCTAAGTCGACCCTTACTAAACCATAAGCCCATGCACATTGGACTGACCCAACATCATAAAATAACTGTAATTGAATAACTAACTTGAAGCAATTAAATAACAAATACTCTAATAATTAAATAACTAATACTGCACAACAACTCGCTTCCCGCAAATATAAACTCTCCATGGCTGAGCTCTATCATATTCACCAGAACACTGTTATAGGAGTATCATTCATTTCACACAAGCCTGTATGAATTTGAATCTAGCCGAGATTTTGCAATAAGGAATTTCCAAACTCTGTCTCCTTAGAGCCATGAAAGATGAAATCCTTTGGGGTTTGTATCTCCTCCTGTGCCAGCTATATCTATTTTACACACTGCATTCGTTTCTACATTTTGCAGATCATTCTGGTTGTTGAGAGTGTGAGCGCTATGTTGAATTATGACAGGAAGATCAGAAAGCTGCACAACAAGGTTTGAGATGGGTGTTGGTTATAGATCAATGAGTTTTCACAAGGTAAATTGGCTTCTTTGGTGGTTTGGAGACAGTTTCCCGAGCATTAAACTAGTGGAAGTTGGCTAAAGCTATAATATGTTTCATCTAAGAGGTGTTCACACGTGGTTTAAATCGAACTAGATGTTGTGCTTTAAATGAACTCCATGACAAAAGTGTGTAACTGTCATTTTAGATTTGTCTAGATTGCTATGTACTCTAAATTGTTTCTCGATTTATTTTTTATTTTTTTTGGTTAGTGAACTCTTTTTCTCATTATACAACTCAATTAATAACAATAAATCAAGTGATTTAAATTTCGCTCTTTTACAATCATCATAGTTTCATTTATGTTTTAATCAATCAAACCACTCAAATTTTCATTTATGTTTTAATCAATTAAACGAATTCAATTGTATAAAAATAAGCAATTTTGTGAAATAACATTAGTCAAGAAATAATTGATCCATATGATCAAAGATAAAAATAAAGTTCAAAGTGGCAGGGTAATAAATATTTTCTAAGCTAATACAGTAGTAAATTATAAATTCCATAGGTAAAAACTTTAGGTTGGGTGTTTTAGGGCCAATTTTTACTCAAAGTCTCAAAGTCTCTAATTATGTAAGTCCGACTCAGCCAAAACTTTATATATTGAGTTGGGTATATTGGATTGGGTTTATTTTGCCAACTCTATCTAAAACATTATGATAGTTGTGTTGTAGAATGTAGTTATATTAATCAAAAGCAAGGAGGTTCAAGTTCCAATATAATCCTTATCATTTAATGTATATAGGTCATGCATGACCTTACAATTAAATATGATTATTTGTTCAACTGTCATGCACACGAATGATCCACAATTATGACTATTTGTTTGTTTGAATTGTCGAACTTCAGCTGCACATCACGAATCCAACAACTCTTCGGTCTCTCTGATGTCCAATGTATTGTGGTGATAGTACATTGAATATCGTATCGTCATCGGAATACCATAAAAATGGTGGACTCAACGCCCTAACTCTGGCCTTCCGAACCTATCCATAATTGCATGCCAATTAGAGTCGTACAATTTTAATGTACGACTCGTCATACAAGCAACTACAACTACGAAATGATGCATAACTTGAATTGGAAATATTACCTACAATTATTAATATACAACACAATTAGTAACATAAGAAAAAATATAAACTAACTTATTAAAAAAACATCAAACTTACTTTTGTTGCATCCCACCATGCAGTACCAGTGGATCCATAAACACAACCCTAAATGACCTCGCACAACCATTGAGAGTTGGATGCCAATTATTTTTTATGTGAGCATTCGTCTTGCGTTGTATCCAATTGCAATGAATGACTTTCGTTAATAAAATTATTAAATTCATGCTCTAACCTCGCCTACAAAATTAATATGAACATTAACACACAATAATATAATAAATCACAATAATATAACAAATAATTAATGTGCAAATTTACTTACGAAGAAATCACATTTGCATATCACAGTTTTTTCCTTTGTGTGGCTCGAATACACCATATAATGGTCGATCAGTCTTGCTTGAAGTGTCGTCATATACAAATCTATCGTACATAAATAAAATATTTATTTATATAATAAAATAATAATTCATGTAACTAATAGAATAATTAAGTAAAATTACCTATGTGAAGTAATCTTCATCCGACTTGAGCATAAACTTGAAATCCCCAACAGACAAAGGAACCCCACTTTCTTTGAATGGAACTATCGCCTCCAAAGGTTTTTGTATAAACTCTAAAAATCTATTGTACACATCTCGTAAAGGGAATGAAGGGGTTTCAGGAGGACGATCATCCCTTACTAGACTACCATATGCATCTCCAGAGAATTCCGACCCATCACCAGGATTATTAGTAGAGGATGATCCAATTGGCACGTTCGAGAAAAACTTTAATTAAACTAATTAGTTAATTATAAATACAAATATTAAAAAAACATAAAACAAATTAAATTATATAATTGTAAAATTACATATCTTTGTCACATATCAAATGTGGAATGACGGTAGGTCACAAAAGGAGCATCGATCCGCGAGGTGTATGACACGTCGGACATTGAATGTCGTCCATCTCCCATATATGTAGTCGACGTGGCGGGAAATAGCCAATGTCTGAGTTAAATCCTCATTATAGTTCTATGTGGTTGTAGTATAACTGGGGCCGTAAACAGACGGTCAAAAAGCCTCAGTGTCTATCGAAGGGGCCCCGAGGTCAGCGGCCCAAAGATTGTCGCCTCGGAGATCGAGGCCATTTGCTCGGCACGAGACGGGCGACCCAAGTCTGAAATGGGCAGACTATGTCTTCAGGTATTTATCACCGGAAAACTGCGTCGTGATCCGCCACATCTCATCATATTAAACATTCCCTTCATCCACTTCTTTAGTCCACTCTCAGAAGCTCGAATGTGTTCTGCATGCCTCCTCTAAGAAGCCTCAACAAGTGCCCGCATCCGTGCTTCTGATGCACTGAGCTCGGATGGTATGATCTCTCGTACGTAATCACCATTTGGTTTGGGAGACCCTCTGCTGCTACTAGAAGATGAATCAACTCTCGGCACTCTGACACGTTTCCCCTTGTCGATACGACGTCGAGGAGGGCGAGATGTGTGGTCGGTGTGCTCAGAGGGCTGCTCATCCACTATAGGCCTCACACTCCGAGTAGATCGAGGACCATGTACTTCCTCAACAGCAACAGGTGGTCGTGTCTGTCTAACACGATGCTGATCACCTAAAGTGTGCTCGGTCCTTGACGTAATGCTTGTCAGAGGAGCATATTCTATCGCGAGTGGATTCGGACACTCAAGCGATGTCACGTGAGCTATGAATCTCTCACCCTCCTCAAGAAGGATGTTTGTATACGTATAACACTGTAACAATGAGTATTTTGTATATAGACATTTTGAAAGTGGGTATTTTCTAATTAGACACTTTGAAAAAGTGGATAGATTTAATTTTCTACCTATAATAAATGACACATGTCCCCTAATTAGAAGTGGGTCGGTACGACATACCGAAATTTTTTTGCGGTATCTATACCGTATCGAAAATTTCAGTTTGTTGTTTTCCATTAGCGTACCATACCAAACGTTTTGGTATACCGAAAATTCAGTATTGAAAAAAATCAGTACCGATACCGTACAGATTTTTTGGTATACCGACACACCGAAATTTGGTACGATATATCGAAATTATCGCATTTTATACCTGAAGTTATACTGAAAAATTATGAATAAACTTATTTTTTTTCTTTTATCTTATACTAATAATTACTTATTAACATAAAAAATAAGTGCATAAATTATAAATATATTTTTCCTATTATGAATTATATAAATTGATACTATATAACAATTACATACAACTTGATTAAAATAATTTTAAGAAGATTAATGTTGTAAGAAATATTACTATATAAATTATTAATATATGTAAAATATATATTAGCAAATTATATTTTAATCTTATGTGGAATTATATTAAAATTTTGTTGTCAATTTTATAAATTATTATAATTTTGTGTTATTAATTAATAATTTAATCTATTTTTTTTCATAATAAACACACTTAAGCATTAATAAATAATAATTAAAATATATATACTAAACTCATACCAAATTAAAGTTTTATCTCACTTTGATTCTTATTAAACAGTGATATTTGAAGGTATTCAATTTGATTTGAATATTCAATCAATTATATATATATATAAAATAAAATATTTATCAATATTGTATCGAGTATCATAAAATTTTATTTGTATTTGAATATTAATCAAATTATAAAAAATATTTTTAATTCTACTTGTAAAATATTGAATATGAATACGACTATTCGAGCACATATGTTGAATCAAATCAAAATTATTTGATTCGTTTGCTACCAAAATTATAAGTTATATTTATTTTATTTAAATATGATTATGATTAGAAAACATTTTGAAAGAAAACACAAAAATTAAATATCTTCAATAATAGGTTAAATGTCATCACATGTTATAATAAACAATTCATATTTTATAAATTTATATGTTATACTTTTTTAACAAATAGTTATATAAATTCTAATTAAATAAATATAATGTACTATTTACTTATATATATATATATATTAATATATTATACTTTAATTATAAAATTACGATAGAGAATAAAAGTGTCAATGAAATATTGATATCTTATAGTATATATTATAGATATATTTAATAAAGATAAAGTTAATTTGCAACACTATTATATAAAATATATACAATTATTATATTTGTTAGTATATTTATTATAATTACGACTAAAAGATTAAAACATAAATTATATATGTATATTATATTTGTAATATTTTTCTTAAATAATACTATAATATATTGTATGTTCTTAATATAATAAATTAAGATAATATTTAAATTATAATTTTAGTCAAATATAAAATGAAAAATGTAAGATTAATATTAAAAAATAAAAATATATAAAAATTTGATAAATATCGATACATCGATATACTGAACATACCGAAATATCGATACATACCGATATATCGAGCATACCGTATGTAACGAACATATCGTATGTAACGAACATATCGTATGTCCCGAATTTTCGGTATTTACCGAAAATTCGGTATAGTTCGGTATACCGCGGTATGGCTAAAATGTATATTGATATTGTACCGAAAAAATTGGTATACCATTAATTACGGTATTTTTAGTTTTTTTTTTTCGGTACGGCATACCCGGTAAACCGAATTTCGGTATATTTACCCACCTCTACCCCTAACCCACACAGATACTTCCCTTTCCCCTTTCCCTTTACCACCTCTAGTCCAATTTTACTCTACTTTCAAGCCCTATTTTTTTTAGAGGCAAGCATTAAAATAGCTCGTTCTCAAAAACAAAAGTAAAAATTAGCCATTTAAATAAAAAAAAAAGGTGAAAATTAACCACTTACTAAATACCCTTTTACATGACGAAATTGATCTTGCAGTCATGCAATTAAGGTCGTGTAATTAACTGATACAAGTAATATGCAATATTACACGACAAAATAATTATGCAATTGAGGTAATGTAATTAATGATTGTATGTCGTGCAAATATAGATATGAAAAAGTTCGGATTTAATTGATTTCTGTGAAAAAATTGGGTAAAAAGGTTACTGAATTGTCTCGAAAGATGTTGTTGTTTAGAGTCCTCTTATTCCGCCATATCTATTTTATAGAAGGAGGTCAACTGAGTTATGAACGAATTAGCTCCTTGGTAATGGCTCAATCTATAGATAGAAAGCCATATGATAGGAAACTACCACGTTAGGTTTTTACACGAACATGAACATTGTTAGTCGTGCTCATGTATTTCTTAATCTCACTTTGGAATTTTCACAAACATTTGAGATGCATTTGAAGAAACAACCACCAACACCCAAATTATTGAGAATTGACGAAGACGAACACGGATGAAGAATGATCGAAATCGGAGGAGGAATTGGGGAGAAGATTTCAAGAGAAATGGAGAAGTTGAAGTGTGTCGATTATCGAGAAGGCGACTCGCAGTAGTGCAGTAGCTTTGAAAGCGAGCGAGAGAGACTGAAGAGGCACCTGGTGGAGAAATTGGTAATCGGAGATGGTTACAGCAACAAGAGCGCGGAGTAAACACGAGATTATGGTGGCAATAGTGACGTCGGAGGTGGCTAAAGAATGTGATGTCCATCAAAGACAAAAGAGAGAGAACTGTGGGGGGAAAACAACGATAAGTTTGAAATCATTAAGGATAATTAAGGGTAATAAAGATATTTTACCAAAAAATGGCTATAATTTACATAATTTTATTTAAGAGGCTAATATTTATTTATTTTTTCTTTAAAAATTGGATAATTTGGTATATTAATTTTTTTATATACATAATTCTATTTTATATTCCTCCAGAACAATTTTGGCCACATATCTCTGCTCCATAAACATTCACTCTTCTCTTATCTTTCTCACTGTCTCTATATATAATTATATATACATGTCATGTGTGTAATTGTACATTAATAAAGTAAATCACGAAAATATGTTTTGGTATTCAATCCATATCGTTGGAGGTTGAATGGAATAACTTGTAGAATATTTATTTGTATCAATTCACATAAAATTTACGGGTGAAATGAGTTGGAGCGGTCCGATTTAAAATAATTGAACCGGGATGGTTGGATGATATGGCAAAGTGGTGGTGACGTGGGGGAAAAGCGCAAAAAGGTCGGGCCCACATAACGGAGACAAAACTCTTGTCTTGCTTCTTCTCTTTTTTCTTTTCCTTCAAAACTCTCAAAGTCATCTTTGGACTCTTACCTACAATATACTCCTTACTTACTCCAATCAACCAATGTTGTCTAATACTCAACTATTTTGCCTTCATCTTAATATCTATATATCTTACACAAATGTTTATATTTTTAATTGACAACTCCAAGTCTTTAATCCACACACAAAATTATCTCCCTTCTTCACCTTCCAATGATTAAGCATTTATTACTAGAATTGCTATGCATTACATTGCATGCTCATGGAACAAAGTGAATATTGGGACTCTTTGAAATATAAAATTATCTCCCTTCTTTAAAACAACACTCTTTTCTTTACTAAACTAAACTAATGAATAAACAAAATATTTGTGGTCAAACATTTAAGGCAACAAATATGTTGAAAAAGCATAGCTCCATTAGGGTGCCTCCAACGGTAGGTAAAAACTAGTTTTTACAAAAGTGTAAACTATTGGAAAAAGTATAAACCAGTTTTTACAAAAAATTGCACAAACTGGTTTGTGCAGACAAACCAACTTCATCTCCAAAAAAGCTGCACAATCCTGTGGAAAGGGCCCACCAATGACTAGCTTCTTTCTGCCTTTCTACCGTATACTTTTATCAAAGTAATTAAAATAAAGTGAACAACAATAAAGCTACAAAGAAAAGTATGAAACGGCAATTTTCTTAAATAGTAGCATCCAATGGGTTATAATACTAGCATCCAATGTTATAAATATATGACCGTTTAAGCAACGGATATATATATATATATTTTTTAGTCTATAAATAGTGTTCTTCAACACTTCATTTTTACACATCTTCCAAACATATTTTCTTGTTTTTCTTTTATTTCTCTCCATTTCCACTAGTAAAATGGCAGATTCAAGCTCGCAAAATTCCAACTCTAGTGCTTCTGAAAACCAAAATTTTCAAGGTTCTTATCCAATTTCACAATCTCGTCAAATACCTTACCCTCACCAACAAATTCCAATGAACTACCAAATGCTAGAGATGATGGCTCAACAAATGGCGTTCAACTCTCCTCATGGTTTTAATTTTTCTCAACAAATGCCATTCAATGGTTCTGGTATTTCTACGTTTGCTCCACAAGTTCCATTCAACGTGCCCGGTGGTTCTAATTTTTCTCAACAAGTTCCATTCAACTCCCCCGGTATTCCAACTTTTTCTCAACAATATCCATTCAACTCATCTGGTGTTCCAACTTTTTCTCAACAAATTCCATTCAGCAGTCCCTCTGGATCAAGTTTTCCTCCATATTCTTCACAAATTCCACCTATTGATGATGATGATGTTGTTGTTGTTGGGAAAGTTGGTAAATCCACTGCAATGTCAAGTGAGAGGAAAACGCCGTGGACGCATGATGATGACATCCTTCTTGTAAAATCTTGGTACAATACCAGCACCGACTCCATTATTGGCAATGGTCAAAAGAGAAAGGAGTTCTGGGAAAAGATTGCTGCATACTACAATCAGAATAGGCCAGTGGGCACTGCTTCGCGAAGTCACACACAGGTAAAAAATTATTATTACAGAATCATGCCAGATATTAATAAATGGTCAGGTATCTATAATAATTTTTGGAGCAATCGAGCGAGCGGACAATGCGACGATGATGTATTAGAGGCGGCAAAGAAATCATGGAGAAACGACAATCCGAAAAATAAGGATTTCAGGTGGTTGCATGTTTGGAAAATCATCCAAACTTGCGAGAAATGGGCTCCTCAACAAATGCCACAAAATCCTCAGAAAAAATCCAAGAATTCTGAAACAGGTAGTCCGTCTTCTACTGATACTGGACGTCGTGAGCGGCCGATGGGACAACAAAGAGCTAGACGACTTGCTAAACAAAAGGCGAAAATGACATCATCGACAAATGATGAGAAATGGAAGAATTTGCAAGAGGTTATGGATAGACAATTAAACATTCAAGCAGAGCAACTTAAACTCCAAAACATGGAGTTTTGTAGTAAGGATATTGGTGGCATGTCGGAGGCACAATTATATAGTTATAACAAGATGGTAGATGAAATCAAGGCTAAATATGGATGGAACTAATTTCAATATGTCTTAATGATTAGCCGGAGTTTAAGTATTATGTGTCTTAAGTATTTGTAATATGTATTGTGTGTTTTAAGTATGTTCAATTATGTGTCTTTAGTATTTGTAATTTAATTATGTCAATTTAAATTAGTGGTGCAATTAATTTATTTCAACTCTACAACACACTACCTAACTACACATACTACTTACCACAATTATTCACCTAACTCTACTACTACTCACCTAACTTTTTACACTACTCACCTCAAAAACTCACCTCAGCTACTCACCTAACTCTACAACTACTCACCTAACTTTTTACACTACTCACCTAACTCCACAACTATCAATTTTTTTGGCTATATATACAATATATTTTCATTCATCTCAACCACAAATTACTCATTTCTTCACCCAAAAATAACACAAAAAATGTCAAACAATCCTAGTGAAATTAAATGTGGAAGACATGGCTCCGTTTTTCAACAACAAATCCAATCATGCAAGAGATGATCAATCATCTTGATGCAAATGAAGCAGAAGCTCAACCTTCACGACGGCGAAGCGCTCCGAGAAAATACAGAGATCGAGAGCGTGAAAGCGGTCATGATCGTCTCGTTCGTGATTATTTCTGTGACGAACCCATCTACAATGATGATCTATTTCGTCGGTGATTCCGAATGCGAAGAGAGTTATTTGTTACAATGAGCAACTACTCACCATATTTCACATTGAGACAAGATGCTACTGGAAGAAGTGGTTTATCACCACTTCAGAAGTGCACTGCAGCTATTCGACAATTGGCATATGCAGCACCTGGTGACTCACTTGATGAGTACATGCGTATGGGTGAGAGTACTGCGTTGGAATGTCTACATAAATTTTGCAGGTGTATGATTGCCAATTATAGTGCTCAATATTTGAGGGCACCAAATGAAGCAGACATTCAACAACTACTACAAATGCATGAAGAAAGACATGGTTTCCCTGGAATGTTGGGGAGCCTCGATTGTATGCATTGGGAGTGGAGAAATTGTCCTGTCGCCTTCAAGGGGTTTCATACACGAGGCGATCAAGGAGTTCCTACAATAATTCTTGAAGCAGTGGCATCAACAGATTTGTGGATATGGCATTCTTTCTTTGGTGTCGCCGGTGCAAGTAATGATATCAATGTTCTTCACGGGTCTCCATTATTTAATCAATTTCTGCAGGGGAATGCGCCAGCAGTTCAATTCACGGTGAATGGTCAAACATATAACCAAGGATATTATCTAACTGATGACATCTATCCGACTTGGGCTTCATTCGTCAAGAGTTATCCAGCACCAGTTGATCCGATGAGAAAATATTTTGCAAAGAGACAAGAGGCTGTAAGAAAAGACATAGAACGAGCGTTTGGAGTGTTACAATCTCGTTGGGCAGTAGTTCGGAGTCCCGCCAGATCTTATTTTAAGGACGACATCCGCAATATAATGCTCACATGTATTATTTTACACAACATGATCATTGAGGATGAGGGTGAAGAAGCGGTCAATTGGTCTGAAGAAGACGCAACTCCACAACAACCAATACCAATGGGTACCAATAATTGGGAAGCATTTGAAAATTATCTGAAAAATCACAATGATTTAACAAATACTCAAGTCCATCTACAACTTTAGGAAAATTTAAAACAACATATTTGGGCACAATTTAATATCAATGATTTGTAGAATTGCGTAATAATGTAATTTATATTACTATGTTTTTATGTATTATTTAATTAATGTAATTTTGATTTTTTTTTAATGTAATATTAATTTTAGTAATGCAATTTTAATTTTAGTGAAGTCATTTGAATTTAATTAATATTATTTTAATTATTATTTATATTTTTTTATTATATTACATAATTTAAATGTCTATTTTTTATTGTTTAATGTGCAATTTAAATATTGAAATAAGATAAATACAATTAATTAAAAATTTTAAATTTATTATGATGGGACCTTAAAAAAGTTAGAAACTAGATTTATTGTTGGAGAAAAAGAGAGAGAAAAACAAGTGGATTTTTAAAAGCTTATGTGGCACTTTGAAAGTCGAAAATAGGGGTTTATGGTTGAAGGTACACTTATAAACTAGACAAGTGTCAGCTACCTAGTGGCCAGTAAGAACTTTATTAAGCAAAAAAGAGCAACTGTGGGACCCCCACTTGCATCAACACGCCACGTGTCGTCGCCATCCTGTTAAATTACAGCCACATACATAATTCCAATTCCATGGCTTTCTCGATACTTCGTCAAATTCTTATTTCTTTATTAATTTTGCATCCAACGTGGCACCTCCTCCTCTCTTTTCCTCTTCTTTCACATTCTCCATCTTCATTCACAATCCCCCAATATATTTTTCTCTAACCAGAGCTGAGATCTGAACAAATATTTGGGTCTTGTTCGCTTTGTTGTGTTTCTCTCTGTTATTATATTAGGCATGTCCATTGTTAATTTCTGTTAAAGGTTCAAGCGTTGGTATTGTTGTAAGTCGGGTCATATTTTACTTTCTGCGTAAATCAACAGACCCTTTTTTCTGAATTTTCTTCAACTCGATCTTCACCCTTTATACTCTTTCCCTAAATCTAAAAGTGTGAGGACTGTAGCTGGAACTCGAAATCACGGTTTTGTTTCGAATGAGGAATGGGATAAATTTGACAGAAGAATTAGAATATTTTGAGAGATCGAGATATGGTCCCTTAAAAATTTGACTTGTATAGGATTTGTATTCATGAAGACAGTTCATTATTCTTATAAAAATTGAGGTTTAGAAATTGGTTACAGTCAGCTGAGAAGCTTCAAGAACCTTTGGGACGAGATTCGGAGAAATTAATGATTTTTGCATGCAGCCATGTCAGTTGGGGTGAGTGATTTCGAAGATTGTGATTATATACTGGATTTATGCATTATTTATTTATTTATTTATGTTTTCTTGTCTGTATTTGAGTATTTAGAGTAGTAGAAAGATTATGTTCTCTCGTGGAAGTGCGTGTAACGGTATGTTTCTTATATAGATGTGGTGAAATGTTATAGGGATCTACTTTTTGCAACTGCGGTGCTTTTGCTTGTATCTAAAATGTGGTTACCTGCTATAGTTAATAGAATATTTAAGTTAGCGATATGAAATGTGATGAAGAAAGGACTAATTTTGATGGTTTTATCCTTATCTGTTGCAGGATAAGCATAGAAGTTGTACAGGAGAGATCAGCACTGGTGAGGAGGTTTTGCAGTCGAAAGTGCTGTTTTGTAGTGCGGATGAGTGTGCTCTTAAGGTTCGTAAGCTCTTCGTTTGTTTGAGTATGCTTTTAAGGTTTAGTATAAGTACACTTCTGACTTTGATTGTGTCTTCTGTCATTTGTTTCATCGGACAGGTAAGAAAGCCATATAAAATTACTAAGCAGAGGGAAAGATGGACTGAAGAAGAGCATGAAAGGTTCCTTGAGGCCTTGAAACTTCATGGTCGTGCGTGGAGGAAAATTGAAGGTACAGATTGATTAGCACCGATGCTGTGTGTGTGTGTGTTCTAGTAAATGATTGATTCTTAGAACATTATGTGTTCTCAGAGCATGTTGGTACGAAAACAGCAGTACAAATCCGAAGCCACGCACAGAAGTTCTTCTCCAAGGTTAACTGTCCTCATAACTATGATTATCTGCCATTGTGTCTATACCCATTGTTTTAAATAAGTCTCCGAGGTTAACTGTTCTTATAACTATCATTATCTGCTATTATGTAATGTACCCCTTTTGAGGTTATGCATCCAAAACTGCTCTTTTAATGTGGTTCCATACTCACATGTGGATATATGCGGTTTTAGGTTGCTCGGGAGAGTAATAATGGAGAAGGCAATAATGCAAAACTGGTGGAGATCCCTCCTCCTAGGCCTAAGAGGAAGCCGATGCACCCTTATCCGCGGAAGCCTGGTTCTGTTGTTAAACCTTTGACATCAATAACTGAGAAATTAACTAGATCAGCACCTCAAGACGTTTCAGAACAGGAGACACAGTCTCCTACTTCTGTGTTATCTCAAGATTCATCTTCTGCAGAAGGTAGCTCGTCGCCAGTCTTGTCTGCTCTTGCTCTCGTTCCCGGTACTTGTTGTAATACTGAAGTACCTACAACAACTGAACCTATGCAGGAAGATGGAGTATCTAGTCGTGATGAAGAAGTTTCTCGGGTACTATACCGATTATTCTAGTAAAGTCTTACCAATGTGTTGTGCAAATCTAATTAATAATTAATACATATGTTTGTTACTACTACAACAGAAATTGGAGCTTTCACCTCAAAGGGGTGAACCTGCTGAAGAAGATCAATCGACAGTCCATTGTTTGAAGCTCTTTGGTAAGACTTTATTAGTTAAGGATTCGTTCAGGACATCTTTTTCGACTGAGGGTGTATATAAGAGTGAGGGAGATGCTTCATTCCCTTTGAAAGTCATACCTGTGCAATTCCCTCTTGAGTATGTGCCGAGTTTATTTAACCTTGAGATGAAGGCTGAAAAGTCGACTCCTGATGATGCTGCCCGTTCTCCAGAAGTGCCTTTTGCATGGTTGTCACTCACACCATCTTCGACGCAGCAGGTGCTTAACGCGACCCCAGTCAAAGCCCATCTGCACGAGAAGAGAGTCAATCTTGACAACAATGAAAAGAACAAAGTGCCTTCCAGTGGTACGACAGCAGATTTGGATGGAGACGCGAATGCAAAATCATTGTTCGCATCTAGATTAAGTAATATAGATTACGAAGGTCGCAGAAAAGGTTTTGTCCCGTATAAAAGACATTATTCTTCTCAAGAGGGGAATCAAGAACCAGAGAAGCTGCATACCTGCATCTGCTCATAGACAACATACATAGTTATTAACCATTTTTGCTCTCTCTCATTCAGGATGAAGAGGTGCTCTGAATATAAGCCCCTTGTGCAGCTACTTTAGTATTCTTTTTGCAATCTTTTAATGTTTTGGTGTTTGTAATTTTTGAGACACAGCAGTGTTTCCCAATGGAAGCTCTTGTGCTGTGTCGTATGCAAAAGGTTGTATAAGATCCAGATACATGCTGTTTCGTGTTTTGTACTCAATGTTACATAACTTTTCTGCTCCCCATTTTTGCTTTTTGATTCTATTTTTTCAATTTGTTCATCAAATATATACCTTCTCTTACTTCTCAAGCTTCAGTGGAAAAGGAAAATGTGTATATAGAACATAACATATCATGTGATTTATTGATACTTGTTTGTGTAGAACCGCTCCCTTATCCACAATAGAAACAATATAACGTGTCCGGACGTAGTATGTCACGTAATGTCCTATAAGTATAATGATTATTATAATTTTATTTTTTATTATTTATATAAAATAAACATTACTCGGTACTCTAATTAATAAATTATATTGAAAAAGTAAAAATTAATAAATTTTTATTATTTATTTACAAGACATGCTTCATAAATTTATTACTGTACAAAGATTGTAATTTTGGCAATTTTCTAACAATTGCATTTATTGTTTACTGCAGTGTTTTAAAAACTAAATTTATTACTGTACAAAGATTGTAATTTTGGCAATTTTCTAACAATTGCATTTATTGTTTACTGCAGTGTTTTAAAAACTGGACCAGACCGGTCGGTTCGACCGGTTTAACCGCGAACCGGCCAAATAACTGGTCCGGTTATATTAATTTGGGGTCATTCAATTGCTGGAGATTCTCTCACGAGGAGGATTGGTTATTGACGTTATCTCACTTTTATTTTTCGCAAAATGAAGAAAAATGAATAATTCCGTTAGGCTTTAACAGCATGAAACAGGGCTTTTCCTTGTAGATATGCTACACGATCACTTTCAAATATAGCTAGTTGAGCTCATAAGTTTTTCTGGATAACCAAGGAACAAGAAATGGCTTTAAATTTCAAACTTTAAACTACTAAACTGAAAAATATAGCTAGTTGACACCAAAGAAAAATGCAAAGAGGAGCAGAGTTATAAATTCAGAAATTCCAAATACACAAATTAGTACCACAGAAGTGTGGGAGCACCAAATAAAGAGACAAGTACAACTCTAGGCAACATAATAGTTATGCAATAGCTGTTATACCACTTGAGCTTCAAAGTTCCTGACCTCAAAGCACTTTCCTTGCTGGAGATTCTCTCAGCCTGGAATCAACCATGCCATAAATGGCGGTGAAGCTCATTGATATGGGTCAGGCCATGAGTCCCTTTTCTCTTGACTGATCTCCCACGGAGTGGATAAAGCACGATGAGGTGGCTTCAGTGACTGTCGACATTAACCTGTAGAAATATTGCATCACTGAGCACTTGATAATCAGTTTCCCCAGGTCAATTTCTTTGTGTATGTTATCAATTCATTGTGCTCATCATATACTATAGTACAATCTTACAAAATAAAAAATCTATCAAATAATCAGAATTTTTTACTGCAAACAAAACTCAGAGCATGTGGACAACTCTTTCTCTCTGTCCTAAAGTTGCCAGTTATTCATTCCCGCATTCACCTTCTCAACACTAGACTCCCCGTCTTGTCAAGAGTTAAGCCATGGGTGCTGCAGACACTGTTGGGCTGTTGGTCGTTTGTCTGGTTCAAAGTCAAGTATAGGACAAAGAAAACCCGCAAAATCTCGTGCATCAGCATCAGAGAACTTGTATTTGTCAACAAGTAATCGATCAAGAGTTCCGTACTTCAGCCTTCTTATCCTCTTCAAGTCACCGTATCGATCAAAGTACTCTTTGGATCGAGCACCACTAGTAGCAATCTTACATTTAAGCATTAACAATGAGAGTCAGCAACTACTGCTTATAGCTTGATTTTATATAGAGACGAGAAAAGATGCATCTTTACCTTGCGTGGCATCTTTCCAAGGATCTCCATCATCAAAGCAAGATGATCCTGCAAAAGGAAACATGTCATTTTCAGATGTCAAATTTAAAGCATTTTAATGAAGAGATGAGCGCCTGCAGGCTGCAGAGCCCAGCAAGATGATGCAAAGTAAGAAGTTGATTCCAGTAGGTTGAGAACTTTCAAAAGCTACATAAAATGGAACTTCTTGTGCAGCAGGCCTTTTCACCGTGTATGATATGATGCATTTATATGAAATCCAAGTTAGATTATTAGTTATTACCTCATCCTCGCTGAAACCTTGACCTCCAGTCTTTGGAGCAAACATCATCTCGCCAGTTGCCAGTTCAAAAGCCGTACAAGCAAATGACCACATATCAGCAGCATAAGAATAACCAGATTGAAGTATAACCTCTGGTGCTCTATATTGTCTTGTTTGAATTTCATCAGCAATTGGCCGATCAGCCCAGCATGCATTTCCAAAGTCCACAACCTTACATTTCATGTCTATCCCATCCAAGACTCTAGCAGGCTTGGGTGCTGCACCTACCCCAACTCCCATAGATCGTCTTTCTGAGATTCTTGCAACTGCTCTTTTTGCCCTTTGCTTTAGTCTTTTCTCAATATTACTAATAACTGCTCCACCATTTGGGTTTCCCTCGGGCTTTTCAAGGATGGGAGCCATTTCGGACCTGATTGGATCTTTTGAAGGATTAATGGTGGAACATAAAAGAATGTTCTCAGGTTTTAGGTCAGTGTGTATGATTCGTAGTTCACGATGCAAGTAATCTAGAGCAGTCAAAATGCATTTGCATATCTCCTTCACTCTATGAAATTCAAGACCTTTATACCGGTTGTACTTGATCAAACGGAGCAAACTATCACCAAGAAATTCCAGAACCATGCATAAATGCTGCCCATTTGGGCCAGCATGCTTAAAGTGGTCTACTAAGCGTACAACAGACTTGTCGTTTGAGGTATCACCATCGGCAATTGCAGAAAGTATTTCGATTTCATGTAGTGCCGCCTGAGCAAATTGTGGTGCACTTTTCTGGATCTTCAAGGCAACATATTTCTACGAAACCAAACAAATCACAGAAAAGACAACTAAGATAACCCCACAGTGAGATTGGAATCGAGCATGCCACGACAATAGCAGTCATCGAACTAAAATGGTCACTATTTCCATTTATTACTCAAATTTGTTTTTTTTTTCTTTAAATCAACATATGACGCTCGGGAGACTGAGAATTCAACGCCGCAGTGACTGAAAGAGCCTACTTTAATCATTTTCAATGCCTAATTGTGATCCGATCATGTTTACGTCAAGTAATAGAAATGAATACAACTAACAAAACCAAACCAAAACTTCGAAGCACATTAAGTCGCATCCACCGTAATGCGTCGAAGAACGAAACAAGATCACACGCCGAAACAGATATTTGAAACAGCATCCACAAAAGTGATCCAAAACAGAGAAAAAAAAGCAGAACGTAAAGTTTACGAAATTCATACCGAAGATTCAGTATCATAGACAAGCCAAACCGTAGAAAACTGCCCCCAACCAAGCTTCTTCTGGGCGATGTAGCGACCGGAGGCGAATGTGTCGGCGATTCTGACGGCGTGGTAGCCTCCTTTACGGTAGGAGTCGAATCCTTCATCTTCATCCTCCGATCCAGACGAAGACGAGGGGCATTCCGACATGATGATTATCGCAATACGCAGATAATTCGAAATGAAAAGGCGATCCCTAAAAAGAACGAAATTTGTGTTGCGAAACAACTGCGATTGAGGGTGCGTGAAGGAAATTTGGCAATCACGTGTAAATGTAAATTGGTGAGGGGATTTATTCGAAGATAGTGGGGGGAGAAGTTGAGGTTGGGAGGAGAAGCTGCAATGGTGGAGTGGAGATTGGAGAAGGTAGGAAGAAAGAAATAGACGAGAGAGAGAGAGATTATTTATCTATTTATTTATTTATTGTAAAAATGTGTTATTAATGAATGATATTTAGTGGAATATTATTATTAATTTTTAGGGAGTCGAAAGTGCGGTGAGATGTGTCTCTCAATTCTCATTACACAAAAGTCTCCACTTTTTGCTCTGCCTTATTCTTCTTCTTTTCTTCAACACCTCTCTCTCTCTCTCTCTCTTCTGTTTTTGGGATACAATTTCATTTTAATTAAAGGAATGAACGTCTTTAAAAGATAGCAAAAACATATGCTTTATATGGTTTATTGGTATTTGTGGGGAATGTTGAGATGTGAAGTTAGAGTCTATCATTTGCTTTTTTTTTTCTTTTCTTTCCCTTTTTAAATAAATTATTATAGTACCAACTGTGTAATATTTTTGAAACCAAATGAAAAAAGTTACTCGTAAAATATTCATAATTTGGGAAAAATCTAGTTCAAAACTCGAATCACTGTTAATTGTTAGAAACCTTTTTAAAGTATCACTGTTAGCTTGATTTTGATGATACTTGCAAAACTATTATAATGTTGAGATAATTGATTCATTATATATATATATATTGTATTATGTGATGCTATGTCTAGCATAATTACACTCCAACATAAGACTAAATGTAAAAGGACCAGATCAATGAAAGACATATTATGTCCATATGCAGTCTTTTGTGATCTTAATAACAGATCAACTAATATGTAAAGATAGGTTAATAATAACCTAGTCTATAGAGTATGATCTTATTTAAAGTCATATACTAGCGCATATGATCAATCTGTAAGGACATATCGTGAATCACGATCTATGACATATGATCATCCTATTAGTAAAAGGTGTAATAATAAAATAATAATTTTATTAATAAATCGAGAACCGGAGATTACAATGTTTGGAGATACAATAATAAAACGGAAAAGTCGAGTCGAGGAAAGTCCTCTTTCCATAGAACTTTCCTTTTTTGTTTTGGGCTGGGCCATTCCATCAAATCGACACGAATGAATTGAGCGTTAATGAAACTTTTCCCAGGAATCTTTCACCATTTCGGGCTTTGAGGGTACGAAGTAGAGAGAAAACGCTTTAGCAGAAGGTTAGCTCTTTGGAAGAAAAAAGTGTCACCATTGGGTCCGTACTTGAATCAACATAACGTTCATACACGTCCTCAAATAGGCTCAGCAAGATCAGGATCAGACAAAAGGTGTACACGATACCGCCGCGCAGGCAATCAAGGGTGTGTCGAATGAATTGACGTAAGCTGTAAGGAGTGAACTAAAATGACATGGGTTAAATAAGCCACTTTGATCTCGCAAGACGAGATACGCCCCAGCTAGTGCTCACGGTCCGGCGTATCGTCCCCAAAGATAAAACGACTTCATCCTTTAGAGTAGTAGCACCACAAACTCTAAAGGCCCCGACGAACTTGACTAGGGAGAGAACCGAACAAACTAATGAATTCCAAAAAATAATATGAGAATGTAGTAAAGGGGAGAACATAGCAAATGTTTTGGTGTGTAGAAAAATGCTCACAAGTGTCCCTTCTATAGCCATATGAGGGACATCTCAATAGTCACTATTAAAAGCCCAACATAAAGTCTCATTAGTAAGAGAATGTGAAAGACCAAAGGTCATGGGCTTTCAACTTATGTGTTTTTAATCCATGGGCTTACAACATAGTGATGGGCTTCCACCTTTTGGACCTCATAGTCTTCAACTAGATTGGCCCAAATATTTTCAAAATCTTTCACAATGCATTTCTCACTCAACGAGAAATTCGATTTTGAAAAGGTCTCTATTTAATTCTCAAAGAATTAAATATACACCTGTCAAATTAATTAAGAACCCTACAAGTTCAAAATCAATTTATCCAACAAAAGGTTAAGTTAGAATGTAAAGACAAAATGTAAGTAACAATCTGTGTATAGGACTTAATCTATAATGTATTTAGACTTAGCTCTGTATACATCCCTACCACTTACTATCTTCTCGCTTGATTGTGTACTTTATAACAAGTATTTATTAAAAGAAAATACGCAATAATTTGTAGGGTGAAACGGGTATTGAGTTTAAAGTAATATTTGAAATACCCAATATCTGGCCGAGTTCACTGTTTTGGTACTCAAATACTCGAAATTTGAGTATTACGAGATAGGTACAAGTATTAGATTTTTTGATATTTCGAGTTTGGGTATTATCCGATACCCGTTAAGATATACTCGAAATTATTCATCACAATTATAAATTATTATTTCATTACTTTTAATTATTTAATAAATTAAATTATTTTTATATTATATTTCTATTTTTATTTTCACCTTTTTCATTTTATACTATTAATATTAAATATGTTGTTAATATCTATATTTTTATATAAATATTAATTAAGAAAAATTTAAGTTATTTTATTAATTCGTAAATCATATAAAATTAGTATATAATATATAGAGTTATTTATGAAAAATGCCCTCTTCCATAACACTAAAATGAAAAGTCCCATCTTTTGTAAAAATATATGAAAAGTGCCCAATAAGACTATTTTACCCACGCTTATCTATCCAAAATGTTTAATTAAGAACAAAATTTCTCTATTACATATATGCTTAATAATTAGTATTTCAAAATGATTTCAATTAATAAGATGCACAAAATATTTTAAAATAGTAGTAAAAAATTAAAATACGGAAGGTTTTCATATTAAACAAAAATTTGGTTGAGAAATAATGAACAAGTTTTGTGTTTTCTATGAATGGGTTTTGAGACCAAAACCGACGGGATTTTAAATATGTACCGACCGGATTTTTGTTTTTCACGACCAGATTTTTATGAAATTTTTTGAGCATATTACTCATTGAAATTAGAACATGTTGATATTTTGTTACGAAAATCTTTGCATGTTTGATATAAAATCTTGGCATGATTAAGGATATAAAAATGGTATCAGAGCCCTAGGTTTATTAAGGAATTATATCTTATTTATTACATAATAATATTTATCCAAACGGAAGAGACATCAAAGAAAATATGGATCCGGACAATTGTCCGAGATGCTTTTGTTACAGGTATTTTCTCCAAAATTTGGAGATTACTGAAAGTAAACACCAAGAAAAATTTCTTTTTTGGCTGACAAGTTAGACGAAAGGACTCATGGTCCTGTATCCGTAAATGAAAGTTTGCGGATTATCATCATGATGAGTAGATACCAAGATCTACTCCGAGTGGGCCGTTCACTTCAAAGAGAGGTGGAAATGCAGAGGGAAATGGGTCATCCTACCCATTTCGAATGAGCCAAGAAAGAAGGGAGTTCACTCCAGTCTTCCAAGAAATCAACCCTGATAATTCAAAACTCTTGGTTGATTTAAGGGAGATCCAGAAGACAGTGCAAAACTACGGCAACTGTCTGTACAGAGTACCCCAGGAGATAAACCAAATATCTACTAAACAAAATGAAATTATAATCATCTTGAAAGATATTCAGATTCGAGTAGGCCAATTGGAGAACAGATCTCGTTCAGAAAAGAGGAACAAGATGCTATTTACCGAGGGGCCAAACTATCCTTTACTTGTAAAGGAAAATGGCAAAGATCCTCAAGTAGAAAGATATGTACGAATGTTTCAAGGTAAAAAATCATGAATCACCTTGAAAGACTCGGACTTGATGATCTACAAGAGCTAGCAAAATCTTTTGCTAACATGAAGGTGGTTGATCTCAAGATGAACCAACATCAGATGGTGGAAGCCAATACTCCTCCACACATAACAGTGTCGCTAAATCAATAAGCGCCACCCAAAGAGGTCATGAGAGAAGCCCTTGATTTCCATACGAGACCATTGTATACCTCGACTGTACCAGATGAGGCTGTACTAATGGAAAGAACAAGAAGAAGGCGACAATCTAGAATCCAAGATTCACCGGTTGGAAAGGCCACCCTTGATCCCATTCATCCATATGGAGTGATGCTCGATCTTGATGAAGTTAGTTTCAAGAATCGTGGATCAGTAATAGATGAATGGGGATGATCGATGCGGATTGCAGCGGCAACACTCGACCTCGACAAACAAGGACTAGTGAAAATTCTTGAAACTAGAATTGCAGGCGTGGTGAAAATCGCCTGGGAAGGATTCCACATTGAGTTGAAAAATCAATGCTTCATTGAGGAATCCTACACCAAAATTATCCTAATGATGAGTGTCTTATTCAAAGATCATTTCATCGACGAATGATATTATGAAGGATTCGATAAAGAGAAAAGAAGAAAGTATTTATTGGCGCTTTATAATCTAAGGCTTGCTGTCTTAGATCAAAGGACGCTCAATAAGTTCCTTCAACTCTTCACGATCTACCAACATCAGTCAAAAGCTGATGAAACTATTGCAAAGGAAATTTTCTTCCTAAAATTTCCAAGCCCATGGAGAGAGATGCTAATCAGGGAATATATCCCAAAAGTGAATGACAGCATCGCCAAAAGGATGTATTATGTACATCAAAAGCTTTCAAAGTGGTGTCAACAAGCCACCGCTCAGAAAAATCTGAAGAAGCTGCGAAGAATTAATAAAGCAGCTCCTCTAAATTGCGAAAATAATGATCTTCCAGTGGTTATTGGAGACAAACCATCAATAAAAAAAAACAAGAGGAATATGTACCAACCTTATTCCAAAGAAAGAAACACAAGAAGAAAATCTTGGAAATCAAGGACAATGTGGTCTAGATAGAAGGCTAGATCCTACAAAACCGGACAAAGAAGCGGACCAGCCAGAAGCAGGAGTTCATTCCAAGGATCCAGCTCAAACCGTTTCAAGGGAAGAACTCCAGCAAGAAAAACTTTCAGAAATCTCATACTAGAGCTAACGGAAATTTTAAGGATTGCAATTACTGGACCTGCGGGGCAAAGGGGCACATTTCAACAAATTGTCTAGACAATGAACAAAGAAGCATGCAAAAGTTCGAGTCTACACCAGACATCGAAGAGGCCATCTACTACCAAGAATTGGTACAAGTTTACCAGTTTGAAGATATACCCTCAGACGAGAGTATATACGAGCAGGACAAAATCCTTAGTGAAGAAGAAGAATCTGATGGATCTACAGAATCGTCAGATTGAAGCAGAATCTTGTCATCAAGAAAGAGAAGATCGGACTGGATTTTTCATTCAAACTATGATCTCTCCAAGCCTGATCGACAAAATCATGAAGAAAAGCTTGAACATTCAAAAGTATCAAGGCTTTAATGCAAGAAATCTAGATAGTGTTCTTAGGAACTTCAGTCTAGGAAGAAGAAAACATCATATCGTCTACAGAATTACCAGACGAGAGATGTCACTTCCAATCGAGTTTACTGGAAATCAGGTGGAGATGCAATTGATTCCAGCAAGCGACACACGCGAGGATTTAGAAAAGCTTAAACCAGATATTGTCGAGAAAATAAAATTGATACATATTGGGGCAATACAGTTGGTGCTCAAATCAACGACGTTCACAGGGATTGACGCTCCAATTGACATAGCGATATGTGATCGGAGGATCCGAAACCTGCAAGATTCAGTGATGGGAACCATCGCTGGTAATCTTTGTACGGGTCAAGTTGTTGAGATTATTTATCCCAAGATTGCCTACAATCTCAATGACTCGGGATTCAGTAAAGCTTTGACCCTTTATCAGGATTTCAAACGAAAGGAGTTATTGGATGAGGGAAACACACCTTATTCAATAACATATCAGATTTCGTATGCGCTTTCCAACTATCATCATACAGAGTTATTCTTAGGAAAGTAATTCATCGAAATACCTGATATTTTCAAGAAGGTGACAACAGCCATTGGTCCCAATAGAATGGAAATTCCACAAAGAAGGGAAGTCAATATTCAAATTCAAGAAAGGCCGGTCATAATACATGATTAAAGTCTTAGGATAAACACATGAAGATTATCCTTCCAAGGAGATAGAATTATATCTCAAACTTTTGGAAGGAAACTTATCCAAGAGAGTCAACCTTAATTACCCTGGAAGGTACATGTTTCAGTCAATCTGAAGTGCCCAGAAGGATGGAGAGGAATGACGATCAAATTTGATACTACAAGATGAGAAAATAACTTTCCCTGCAGTGTCTTGTATTATCTACAACAGCCAGAGATCAATCATTAAAATGGAACCCTAGACATTGGTGGTTTTATTGTAAAGATCAAAGGCAGAGCAGGACGCGAAGATGTTCTGGTTCTAGGACTTGATTTCCTGGAAAAATACAAACCTTGGAAACAAGTTGACAATGGAATGAGAATTACGATAGAGGAAAAATGACTCATAATCGTATGACAAGTCCATTCTCTATATACATTCCAATCGGGGTGTTATATGAAAAATATAAAGCAGAATACTTCGTTGCCTATATTGACTCCGGAGCAGGAATTTGCACAGCAAGAAGAAGAATATTCCCAGCAGAAGTTGAGGATACGTTACCAAAAATTGCTGGAAGAGATTTCTCTAAAAGAATTTTACTCTTATCCAAAGGAGTAAAAGAGATGGAAATATTAATTGGAAGGGCGAGTCAAACACCTTGGTATAAGGTTAAACTCCACCAATCTATTTTCATGATACTGGAGCAGACATTCTGTTGGGAAATAATTTCCTACAAATGTTCAAAAGATACATGCAGAACAATGAAAGGAGAAGATTGGTGTTCACAACCAACTGTGAGCATTAAATCATTATTCAACGGCTGCAAGGGGCTTTTAATCGCCAAATACCAGTAGTTTTTCGTAGCAAACATGGTGAGAATGAAGGCAAACTTCGTCAACCAAAAATGAAAGATCAAAGAAGGTTCAGCGAAGCAGTGCTTAGCTGTATCCGAGAAAAGGATCTTCAAATTAAGGAAATTCATATCCTTAACACATCTTTAATTTATAACATAGAAATTAAAGTTCAAATGCAGGTTTCTCTTGCAGATGTTAAAAGGAAAATCTCGAGATGCTACAATGAGAATCCTTTAGCATGGTGGGGAAAGAACCAACTCAAAGAAACTTTAAAAGTAAAGCCAGAAAGGGTGCATGAGTTCGTAAGGTTCCGACCAATCCTGATGAACTTAAAAGATCAGGAGGATATGAGAATCATTATCAAAGAACACCTTGATTTAAAGTTGATCGAACCAGCCAATTCTCCTTATAGTAGTCCAGGATTTCTGGTAAGGAATCATGGTGAGATCAAAAGACGTAAACCCAGATTTGTCATTAATTACAAATGGATTAATGATATTCTTGAGTTTGATGGATATTTTATCCCAAGTAGAGATCACCTTATTAACTGCATACGAAATGCTAAGGTCTTCTCAAAGTTTGATTGCAAATCAGGATTTTACCAGATTCACATGGAGGAAGAAAGTAAGAAACTTACAACTTTCTCAACACCACAAAGCCATTTTGTTTGGAATGCAATGCCAATGGGGTTAGCTAATGCTCCCCAGATTTTCCAGAAGAAAATGGATAATCTTTTTAAAGATTACTTTTCTTTCATGTTTGTCTATATTGATGACATACTAATAACATCAAAAGATATGGATGAACATATCAAACATCTTGAATTATTTGCAGATGTTTGTTACATGGAATGATTAGTACCGTCAGAGAAGAAGGCAGTAATTGCAACCCAAAAAATAGAATTTTTGGGAATCGAGATAGATTAATCTGGAATTACTTTACAGGATCATATTGTACAAAAGGTCCAAAAATTTTCAGAAAATTTGAAAGAGAAAAAACAACTTCAGAGTTTTCTATGAGTGGTTAATTTTGCAGGAATGTTTATCAAAAATCTTGCAAAGCACAGAAAGATCTTTAGCAGTTTGCTAAAAAAGGATGTTCCGTTCATCTGGATAGAAGAACATCGACAAGGAATGAAACAACTAAAGGAGGAATGTAGAAACCTCCCAAAGCTCTCAATACCGCAAGATGAGGACGATTTGGTCCTTTATATAGATGCGAGTGATCATTGGTGGGCAGCTGTCCTAATGATGATTACTCCATATGGAGAAAAATCATGCAGATATTGCAGTGGATTGTTCCCGGAAAACGAGGCCATTAGATGGCATATCAACGAAAAAGAATTATTTGCAGTTGTGAAGGCCTTTAAAAAATGTCATTTATTTTTACTAGCAAAGAAATTTACTTTAAAAGTTGACAATACACAGGTTAAAGCTTTCCTAAAAAAACATAGAATCAAAGCCTGAAAAGGCTAGATTACTTAGGTGGCAAGCTTTATGTCAATATTATATTTATGATATTGTTGTGTTAAAATCTCATGAAAATGTTCTTGCAGATTTTCTAACAAGGAATGGAGCCTGCTGAGATTGGATCCATCATTCTAGCCCAGAGGCATCTCCGAGAAAACTGGAAATACTTCTTGAAGAGTGGAACGAGTGCACTCTCCATGCTCATCAGATGGGGAAAATACAATCTACCGATAAGACGAAAGTCTCCGGTAGAATACGAGCCTGTTTGTTGACCTATACTCAGTTAGGGTCAGCATTGGAAAAGTCAATTCTGCGGGCTTCTAGAAAACATCTGGAAAAAGCAGAGTTTCGTGTTCCGACACCTAAACCGGTAGAAGGGGAATCGAATACCCCTCGAGCAAGTTCTAAGTCAGTGGAGTATGAACCATTGGCTCAAGAAAAAGATGATGCAAAGGCTTCACTACCTGAACCATCATATCAACCCGCCATCTTTGGAGAAAAAGAGGGAGAGATTAGTTTCAGGCCAATGACAGGCAAATCTGAGACTAATACTAACATGATTATTTTTACCTCATCTGAACAGGCCTACCAAGAGAATTGGGAGAAACTACTTACAAGAGTAGGTATCAATCCTAATTCTATCAGGGTTGATGTCTCGGGAAAATATCCGCGCGTATGGATGATACCGAGATCAAAACCCCAAGATGTCAAGCAGTAGTATGAATTTGGGGCACTTGCCTCAGTTTATACTATGTCTCCATCGTTTCCAGAGATCAAGGATCTATCTCGATGGATCCAGGAAGCAGTGCATGAAACTTGGCAAAATAATGAACAACTTTGCCGAGGTGATACATTGAAGTTGTATTTCATAAGTGTAGCACTAGAACCAGCAGGGAAGGGGAATCATGAGGTCTTTCACTACATAAGGCTAGGACAACCCCAAACGGATGCCTTTAACCAAATTAAGGCACCATCTAATGACGTTCCAATGATTGCCTCAATTTCTGATGATCAAATCACAACAAGGCGAGCATGGGGATTATGGGTTTGTCTCACGGAGATGGACAAAATCAAGTTTCCATTCAAGTTCTTCCAGAACTCGACGAATGGAACATTCTTGTTAAATACCATAACAGGAAAAACAACCAAGTTCGCAGAGGAGTCGTTCGAAAGAAAAAGAACTCTTCTGTGGGAAAACAAGATAGCAATGAGTAAAGAAACTTATCATCAAATTCTGCAACATGGCTCACTTTGGCCATTGGGAGTCCAAGATCTGTTCGGACTGCCCATCCCAACGAGAACTCGAGTTCGAAAAAGGCTTCTTACCTAAACAAGATAAGAAGAAATTTCGAGCCAATGAGTATGGGGAGAAAAATACTTCTCTGAAAGGACGAGCTACAAGGGCCCCTCCAAAAAAGAAGGATGGCCAACAAAAATAAAAGAGTCATGTGAAGGTATAGCAGAAGATGCTTTCAATAAAAGAGAGCATGTGATCGAGAAGCACCCACCAAAAAGAAAAAGACAAAGGTGGGTGACAGAAAGAGATGTTCCACCCAAAAAGGAATCTTCGGTAGAACAATAATGGAGACGGACCACTAACTTCAGAAAATAATTCAAGGAAGAGGTTCGACCACTACAAGATAATTGTGTTGACAGCCTTATCTGGACCCAGCTTCACGTGAAAGAAGGATCATCCACAAGATAAGGAATCCAAGACAATAACGCAACAAGGATATGAGGCTTAGAGACTCTTATATAAACCAGACAATGAAGGAAGTTTAGGGCATCGAAAAATCTTCTAAGTTTTCTTCAAAATAAACATTGTATTTTCCTTTCTAGTTTATGCGAGTTTCAATTCCAACTACCATAGGTAGCTAAACAAGTTTGTCTTCTCCCTAAAGGAGATTTACTTATATTGTAATAAATATTATATAATTCCTTAATAAAAGATCGGGCTTTTGCTCATCCAATTTCGTATTTTCTTTACCAACAAAATACTGTTACGCCCCGAGTAGGAAACAAACGAGGGTTGCGCTGAAGGTTGCTGAAGGAATCTACGACTGGAAACCATACGATGCTCCGGGTGGTTGGACGTGATCCCTAAAACTTTCGGTGGATAAAACCCGGTAGCTTATCGGTCAAAAAGGTATAACTTCAAAATCTCATAACAAAATCTAGCTTCAAATAATAATAATAATAATAACAATAATAATAATAATAATAATAATAATAATAATAATAATAATAATAACTTCAAATATATGAATCATAAACTCTTTCAATATACATACATGTTTAAGTAGTTACATAATTTAATTTTTGTATGATGTTATTTTTATGATTATACTAATGATATTTCTTTAATGTCTATACATGTACATATTTATGTATATATATGAGATCAATTATATGTAAATCATTATTAATTAAAATTTTGATCAAACTAGTGAAAAAGCCCATAAAATCAAATATGTCTAATTTTACTATATCGAATAAATTATTATTTTTCAAACCAATTAAAATTTTACCAATTACATAAATAGATGTGTTCATGATTATAGTTCAGAACCTAATTATGACCGAACTACCAATTCACGGTCCCAAAAATTCAAAATCACAACCAAGCGTTGTTATTACAGTTTATGATTTAGAACCGAACCGTGTGGATCATTTACAGTTATGATTTTGAATTGTCAAAAAAAAATTAATACTAATATATTTGAAAGTTTTAAAATTCTAATTATTATGATTATGTATTAATGGATATCATCATTTAACTTTTGAAAATTTCAATGTCCTTTTATTTGTGAACTTTGAAACAATAATGAATAAAAAATAAAAATAAAATATTGTTATATTATTATATTAAACGACAAAGTGTCATTAATTTTCAAATTCAAACTTAGATTAAAAATTTAATTTCTTGTAGGGATAATTGTCTGTAAATACAATAAAGTTTCCACCAATTCGGGTATTGTACACAAACTAAAAAATCTGTCACACAATACATAAACTACCAATTCTTCATTTTTTTGTACTTCAAGCTTATTTTGGTTAAAGTATTGCTGACCTGGATCCGAAATCATTATGTGACTGTTATAATTGCCGCTAAATACATAATCTAACCACCATTTCTGGTATTGCACATGAAGTCTGTCATACAATATACCAACTACCATTTTTTTATCTAATTAATACATCGGGCTACATTTGGTCAAACTATTGCATACGTGGACCCGATGTATGTACACATCAACTTAATAAGACATTATTTTGACTTAAGAAAAATGAAATTGTTTTATTCCATTTCTGAGTGTTTGTCGTTTCAGGGTTAGAATCGAACAAAACGACGTCGTTTTTCTTAAGGAAGAAACAAAGTCGCTTAAATTAAGTCAGAATGGCGTCGTGTTAAGCTGATGTGTACATACACGTATATTATTCAGGTCCTAGTATGCAATAATTTGACCAAAAGTAGGCTGATGTATTAATTAGCTAAAAAATGATAGTTGATGTATTGTGGTGCATATTTTATAATTCATGTGCAATATCAGAAATGGTGGTTAGTTTATTTATTTAGCGGCAATTATCCTAGACTTAGGTGGACTGCCATGTAATGATTTCGGGCCCAGGTCAACAATACTTTGACCAAAATAAGCCCGAGGTACAAAAAATGAATAATTGGTAGTTTATGTATTGTGTGGCATATTTTTTAGTTCGTGTGCAATATCAGAATTGGTGGATACTTTATTTATTGACAGACAATTATCCCTTTCTTTTATTATGAATATATTCATAAGTTTCAATGTGTTATTATGAATTATAAAAAAACATACTCTTTACAATATAAGAAATAAATTGAATCGGATAAAATAAATCAAAGTTATTGTTCTAAACTGTTGATCACTGTTCCAAAAATTTGAAATTGTAACTGAACTGTCCCCTACACAGTGAAATCAATTTGTCGATTATAATTATGACTCTAAATGATCTATGAGAATCTGATTACAATTCAATTCAATCAATTCTGATTTCTTTAAATATCTCTATGCAGAAATTGTTTATAAACATAATATTCTCGTACAAGGCATATACTAGTGTAGCAGTGTTAACAAATATGCAATAAATTGGGTAAACTCAATCAATTATATAAGAAAAGTTAAATTTCATAATAAATTATTGTATTTATTGTAATAAATATGTAATAAATTAGGTGAATTTAATCAATTATATAAGGTAAGCTAAATTTCATAATGAACTATTGTATTTTTATAATCAAAATATATTACATTATCTTACATCAAATACATATAGTAAAGATATAATAGGCAATTCGATTTTTATAAAACAATACTCTTTTATTACATCATTCTTAACTCAATAATTAGGCGACTTTATGAATAAGTATATCTAACTACAAGGGCTAGATAAAATATTAGATGAACCTTTTAAGATGCATTGTAATTGATAGATTAAGATTTAATGGATTATTTCATATTTGGATATAATATTTAATTATTTATATAATTTTTTTGGATAAATTGTAGAGGTCAACATCATAAATTTAGATTATTTCATATTTGTTTTAATATCTTATCATGAGAATTATTGTGTAATTCAAATCAATTCAATAAATTATTATTACATTCATTTGACACAAATAATAGGAAGCATACACATATATGTTTTCCCATATGAATATAATTAATTAGATGGTTATAAAATAAAAGATGTTTGAATGAAATATATTAACAATGCTTAAATACTACTCTATTTTTATTTATATATATTGCTCATATTGATATAACTATAAGGGTGATATATGAGAAATACCCTCTATTCTAACTAAAAATGAAAAATGCCCATCTTTTAAGGTATCTATGAAAAATACTCATTTTTATGTTGAAGTTCCTAAATTACCCTTAGTCACCTTTTGTTTTATATAAAATGTATTAAAACCAATGTAATGATTGACAAATAATTTGATTTAATCATTGTGAATTTTTTTGACATGAAATTAAACAATTATAAAAGATATTAAACAATTTTTTTGACATGAAATTAAACCACGTGTAGGGCTTTTACAATTGTGAAGTTATTAATCATTGTAAGTTATCTATTAAACAATTACACATAGTGAATTTTATATATTTGATTTAATCAAAATAATTTAATGATAATGATACATGATATCACAGTGTACATTTTATAAAAGATGTGTATGTGTGAATTTTATATATTTTTTGAAACAAACAACTTTCTAAATTAGTAACACGTACACATCTTCAAATTATTTGATGTAATCATTGTCAATTTAATTTTGTTTTAATCACATATAAGTGTGGATTTTAATATTTTTTGAAGCAAATAACTTTATAAATTAAAAATGGTTTACCAATGCAATTATTCATATGTGTGAATTTTATAAAGTATCACATGCTATGTGAGTAATCAAATAATTGAGATATGAATTGTCTTAAATAATTGAACCACTTCATTTCTCTCATCCTTTCATTTATCCACATATGTCTTCTATCATTTGAAAGTGAATTTCACTACTGCAAAAGACGAGAGAGAGAGAGAGAAGAAGATAAGGAGAAAACCACGTCGCGTGCTGATTTGGGTGAACAAAAGAGGTAATGCTAAATTTTAACCCGTAGTTTCAAAAAATAATGTGTTATGAGTTTGATGAGCTAAAACCCTGTCGTGAAAACATGAATTTTTCTAAAAATCCTGTCGTTATTTTTGCAAACACGACCTTTTTACATTCAAACGTCTAGGTGTCACGTCCCCAGTTCACTTCTCTAAGTAAAGTCGAGGAAAACGTGACTAATAGGAAAAATACGGATAAAGAAATGAAACGAAAGCATTGATAAATGGATGAAACGTGGAACAAACAACAAAGAGGAAGATTTCGATAGAGTTGTGCATCACCAAAATCCAATACATCAACAACATCCTAAAGTTCGAAGTCAACAGAGTTTATAACACATCTAGAAAATACGGAGAACGAGTACTAGTCTGATAATACATGGTTCGACACGAATAAGATAACAGTTAAGTTCTTAAAGCTTAAATAAGTCTGGCAGCGAAACTGGATCAATATCTGGATTTACATGTATGACGACACATAAATCACCGAGAGTAAAACAAGAAGAGTTTGACAAAAACCATTGCCAAGCCTTCCACTTCGCCATCACGACTTAACCTGCACATTTACAAATATATGCAGGGCTGAGTACGAAAGTACTCAGTAAACACATGCCGAAATCACATTCGTACTGATATATTTGCCATTGCCGTAATACAGTGCAACATAGGGATTTTGTAATATCCCGCTATCCTACTAATAGTTATTATGAATTGAAAAACGAGATAAGAAAATTTCGTTATATATTTTTTTTTTTTGTCGATTAGCTAATTGATATCAGTAGCTATTGTTTTCATGCACATTTTAGTCATTTGAGCATGATAACTATTTTGTAAGCTCATTTAGATAATGGGGTTTGTTAAGAAGACGAACTAAATAAATTTCTAGAAAGTGCGTAATTGTTAGTTATAGTTCGAGTAGATAATTGAATTACTTAGCAAAGTATTTAACAATTAGTAGTATGGTTTCATACCATAGATGTGTATACAATTTGGTTTTTATTAAGAAATGATGTATAAGGAGATTTATAGTTTAAATCCTTATTAATAAGATTGATTGGATTATTATTAGTGAAATTGGTATACTTAATAAGATAGTGAGTTAAGAGCATTATTTAAATGAGATACCTAGTAAGATACTAATTATCCAATTTGTTTTTTTTTAAAGAGAATTAGCACTTGGGTATATGAGCAAGAAACACACGTCTGTTTTATACATATATGTACATACACGTTTATAATTAAAAGTGCCAAGTATAGAAGTAAGATATATGCATAGAAGAGGTACAGTAAGTCTATATAGCTATATACATGTGCAGTCATGCTACTAGAAAGAAAAGAGTAATAAGCCACAAAATCTGCAAGTGGATTTGTTCTCCAAGAAGTAATGGGAGAAACTAACTATGCTGCACCCTTGACTACATTTCTGTTACATCATACTTATGAAAGTAAAGAGGAAAAACAGAATAGAGTAAAGGCAAGGGAAAGGAAAGAAACATGGCAGCAGTCGAGTAGCACCCTTCCACACTCCACCATTTGATCTCTGCACCATAAGACAATCTCTCACATTAATATGCAACCCAAAAAGTCAACATGTACAGAAACAAAGCAATGCCATACTTGAGTTATAGCTGTGAAGTAGACAACTAGAGTGATATAGATGAATTATAAGATAGAAGCAACTTAGTAGCAGCCCTCTTACTTATACACGCAGAAGTGCCTAATAGAAACACTTCTCTATATTCTAAAAGAACTCAGATTCACAACACATCCTCTCTCACTTTCACAAGCTCACAGACGCAACCACACAAAGTCATACAGAAGAAACCATTTCAGAGACCCCAGCTCAGTTTAAGAAAACAGTAAGGTAAGCATAGATTTGCAACCCTTAGTTCCAATATGATACCAAGCTAAGATCATTCTATTCTTCTCTTATCAGAAAGACACCATTACAAGGAGGGCCTAACTGAATACTAGAGTAAAAAAAAGTAAGCTCTCTTACTTATATCTGATTGTTAGAATAAAAAGGAGATTTTATGCATAGCTTGAAATCTTTAAAACCTGGGAAAACTAAGACTTAGACTTTGGGACCTTAAACTAGTTCTTAAAAGTTAGCATGCTGTCCCTTTAAGCAGAATATTGACTAAAAGAATTGTTTAGGTTTTAAGTTCAGGGATTAGAATTTACAGACTAAGAAGCTTTTAGATCTTTATTTCTTAGAAATAACTCTTAGATTCCAGAACTCATATATATACTTATATGCATGCAGATTCAGGAAGAGAACATATAAATACTTATGCGTAGTTTCTGACTTTAGAACTAAGAACATATGTTTATCATATTCTATTTCCAGAACATAAGTAGTACTTGCTTACCTCCATAATAAGAAACCAACTCAAAAGATAAATGAATCTCAGAATTTAAAACCAGAACCTCTTCCTTGAACCAACCCAAAAAATCAAACCAGCCACAAACGTGTTCCTCAGCCAAGAATGAGCAACAAACCAAAGTCAGAAATCGTTTTAAAACTCTTAAATTAAACAAAAACCTAGTTTATTTCACACACCCAATTACAGAATAAAACTATGGTCTAACTAATTGTTTAAAACAGAAACTTGAAGGGGGTTTTGATCATGCAGTAATCGAAGAATTAAAAATCTAAATTTCAAATATTCCAGATTGAAAACCCAAATTTTAAAACAGAGCTTGTCAAATCTCTGAAACCAAAATGGTGAAGGAAGAAATAGTATACCCCTTATGAACCCTATAAAATAGAGAAGGAATTAAAAGACTTTACCTGTGAAGGGAGGAGCCAAAACCAACCGACCAGGAGCAGCTCCGACGAACTTCCCCGTTCAATTGCCCTGCTACGAATCGGGAAAACAATGATTAAGAAATTAAGAAGTGTTGAAAAGCAATGTTGGAGGAAAAAAAAAACCTGAATCTTAAACCAACCAAAATTTGAAACTCTTTAACAGAAACATAAGTTCCGTCTTTTTCTTCTCACAACCCAAATTCGAAATAAAACTTGTAAAATCATTCCAGAACCAAATTTTAGAAGGAGAATTGAACATGCAGTATGAAAATTTTTAAATCATTTGAAATACGAAACAAAAGCTAAGAAACTAGAAAGAAGTATGAAATTTCCTGAAGGAGGGAGGGCGACGACTGCTGTTTCTCCTGGGAAGTCGACGAGCTCCTCACTGATGGAGAAAACGAGAGATAGAGGCAGAAGGAAAGAACAGGACACCGAGAAAGCAGAGAGAGAGGACTCGAGGGGAGGAGGAAAGGCTCGAGACGAGCTTCGGCGAGCTCCGACGAGAGCCTGTCGTCCGGAGAAGAGAAAGAGCTACGGAGGGGAAAGAAAACGTCGGGGAGAACAGAGACAGTCGAGAGGGGCAAGGGAGAGAACTGTGAGTGTGTTGTGCCTAGGGTAGGGTAAAGAACGAATGGGCTGAATTATGGGTCGGGCCAAAAATAATTTGTGGGCTACGGATAATTTATTTTTCCTGGGCCTTAACAATTAAGACCAATGGGCTTAAGTATAAGGATTTGTGGGCTGAGTTATTTAAATCGCGGGGCCGAGAATTTGACTAGCGGGCCGAAAGCTTGGGCTGGGAAGATTAAGAACGTATGGGCCGAGAAATTAAGTTCTTGTGGGCCTAATTGAGATAGAGCATTGGGCTATTTGAATTTAAGTGGGCCAAGTCCAATAATAGAATTCTAATGCTTAATTAGAAAATTAATTTACTAGAATTTAGTTGGTTAATTAGAATTTAATCACATGAGATGATTAATAAATCATACTTAGAGTATGATAATTGAGACTAACCTAACCTATTAGAAATTATTTATCTTGATTCAAAGATCAAGATATGAAATTAGTAGAAATATTTATAAGCGTTTAATAAATCAAAGGATGATTAAAATCCTACGAAATTAGTTATAGAAATCTTTAATTACTCAAATATTAGTCGAGTAAGAAGTTAAAATAATTGATGAAATAATATAGTATTATTTCATTTTATTTAGATAAAATAGATTTTATATACTCACAAGGAGTATCTTTCTCTTAATTACGATTAAGGTTACGGAAGAAGGAGTTACTAAACGAGAAGGAGTTCAGATCTTACTAGACGAGGAAGTAATTCAGGTAGGCTTTCTTTTACAAATCAAATCGTATGCGTTGTACCAAATTGTTATTTTCGCTTTAGAAATGCTTTAGAATTTAAAATGTTATGAAGTATTGCATTGTCGAAAATATTTATATTTTGGTATGATGCGTATCTGTTGAACAATTAATCGATTTCGGGCCTTTAAAGATTTATATCTTGAAGGTTAGTGTACACCAGAACTGTGAGTCATCTTAGCGGGTTGGCCGGTTCAGTGTTCGCGGAAAGTGGCCACTTTCCCGACACACAGAATTACAGATATGTTTGATTACTCCAGAACTTAGACAGCGCTGTCGAACTTTTAAGATCACAAGAAATTTTAGTGAACATAGGTTCTTTAGTGACAAAATCCCTATGTTGCACTGTATTACGGCAATTGCAGATATATCAGTACGAATGTGATTTCGGCATGTGTTTACTGAGTACTCTCGTACTCAGCCCTGCATATATTTATAAATGTGCAGGTTAAGTCGTGATGACGAAGTGGAAGGCTCAACGGTGGGTTTTTGTCAAACTCTTGATGTTTTACTCTCGGTGGTTTATATGTCGTCATACATGTAAATCTAGATATTGATCCAGTTTCCGCTGCCAGACTTTTATTTAGATTCAAGAACTTGTTAGCTATTTTCTTCTGACGATCCGCTGCTAAACTTTATTTAAAGCTTTAAGATCTTATCAGTTATTTCGTTCGTGTTGAACCAAGTATTGTCAGACTTGTAACCGTTCCCATGTTTCAAGATGTGATTAAAATCACTTACTTCTGATTCGTTTTTACGCTTCCCATTCAATATCAATGCTTTCTTTTCGTTTCTTTATCCGTATTCCCTGTTAGTCACGTTTTCCTCGACTTTACTTAGAGAAGTAAAATGGGGATGTGACAGATTTTGTCACTAAAGAACCTATGTTCACTAAAATTCTTGTGAGATCTTAAAAGTTCGACTGCGCAGTCTAAGTTATGGAGTAATCATACATATCTGTAATTATGTGTGTCGGGAAAGTGGCCACTTTCCGCAAACACTGAACCGGCCAACCCGCTAAGATGACTCACAGTTCTAGTGTACACTAACCTTAGAAGATATAAATCTTTAAAGGTCCGAAATCGATTAATTGTTCAACAGATACGCATCATACCAAAATATAAATATTTTCGACAATGCAATACTTCATAAAGATTTTAAATTCTAAAGCATTTCTAAGGCGAAAATAGCAATTTGGTACAACGCATACGATTTGATTTGTAAAAGAAAGCCTACCTGACTGCTTCTTCGTCTAACGGAAATTTGGTGTAGATCGACTGGAATTTCCTTTCGCCGAACCTTAATCGTAATTAAGAGGAAAATACTCATCGTGAGTATATAATTTATTTCATCTAAAAATGAAATAATATTCTATTATTCTCTAAATTATTCTAATCTTTCCACTCGATTAGTATTCGAGTGCTTAATGATTTCTATAGCCAATAAAATATTACTACTAATTTCATAACTTAATTGATCTAGATTATGGGATTAAATCTAACTATTAAAATCCAATCACTTTAATTTCTAACTAAAAGATTAATTTTAATAAATCAATATTTTAGGATAACTTAATCCATTGTTAATACACAATCTGGGCCCACTATTCATAATTAAGAGGCCCATAATATTATCATATTTTAGCCCAAAAAGGATTTAATTGTTGGCCCATTCCTTTAATTAAACAAGACCCAATCATTTTATTATTTCCAGCCCATACGTTTAACAACATTCAATCGTAATACTTCTAACCCTAATCTATTTCAGACTATCACCCTCTTCTCTCCGCCTCACTCTCTGTTCTTTCTCATCAACACCAACAACATCAACTCCTTCCACCGTTTCGTCGCCTCATTTTCTCCGCTTCTCTCTCGACTTCTTTCTCCCTCGCTGCAATTTCTCCCTCCAGGATGAGATCACCGGCGCTACCAGTAGGAACAGCAGTGGCCTCGCCCTCTGCTTCTTCATCGAGCTGCGTCGACCGTTGACCCCAGAGGTAAATCTCCTTTCTCTTCCTATCATCTCTCCCTTCCCTCTTCTTTTAATTTAGTAACATTTTTAGGGCTCTCAAGGTTTCAAGCTCAATCTGTAAAATCTAAACTTTTAGAGTTCAAATTCTTTCTTTTTAAATTCCTGTATGTTCGAATGCTCTGTCCAAGTTCTCAATTGGTACTGCATGTTTTAGTTTTGCTGAGTTGATTTTAAGAGAGTTTTATCTTGGGTGATTTATTGTTCGGTAACATTCTCCTCTCTTGTTTCTTCTCTTCTTTGACAGCTGCATCCTAATCGTGTTCGTCGTGTATGATTTCTATTATTCCAGGCGGAGTCTTAAGATAAATCGAAGTGGTCTGCAGTGGGGTTTTGGGTTGAGCGGCTTTCCTAAAGCTAAGTCCCTAAGTTAATTCTGTTTATGATTCTGCATTCTGAGATCCTTAGTAAAATTTGGTATTGTTATTGGTTTTTAAAAAAAATCTGAGTTTATTCTAAACTCCTATTCGCTGAGCTTGCATTATGTGGCTTAATCGCTTTGGAGAGTGTTAATTTTGGAGTTTCTTTACGGTTACAGTTTTCTTTGAAAACTTCCAACTGAAAGTGGAGGTATCTAGGTTTAAAATCATGCTTTAGTTGGTCGTGTTTTATGTCTAAGATGCACTAATGTTCTAAGTTCTTTCTATGGCTATATGTCTGTCCCTGAAAGTTATGATATAAACTGCTATGTGAAATTCTAAAATCCTATATATATATAGAGGGTTTCTGTGTTCTGTGTTCTGAGCCATGAAGTTAGGACTATAATCTAGATGTCTAAATTTCCTATGTGTATGTGAGTGTACAGGTTCTGAACTCTCAAACCATATAAACAAAATCCTGTGAAGTCTGAAGCATATAAAGAAAATATGTATACATGCTTTGCTAGCCTAAAACATCTTCCTACGCATGTTTTCTTAATCTGGCCTTAGCATGTTTCTGTTCTAGGTTTAAAATAAAAGGGAAGCTTGTACTTACTTTAGATGTCTGATTAGGGGTTTCTTTGGTGTTTCTTCTGTGAAAGTAGATAAAGAGAGAATTGTTTAGTTAAGAACTTGACACTAAACTGAAGGTTTGAAACTGCTGTTACCTATTTGCTTCTCAATCTGGAGTTGGGGTTACTGAAAAGGGCTTCCTCTTGTGTGGTGGTGAGACTGCGTCTGTGTTTGTGTGAGTGAAAGTGGGGGTTGAAGTGCAAGAGAGTTTTATGGTTGGTTATGAGATCTGGGTCTTGAAAGTATAGAGAAGTGTTTCTGGGAAGGGTTCCTAAGGGTATATGAAAGAGAGAGTGCTATTGCATGTTATACGTATCCTCTACATTACTCACTCTAGTTACCTAATGTGCAGTCTATTACTCATTTGTTCTATGCTATTTTTCAGATTTCATTGACTAATGAGGTAATACATTTATGTTATATCTATTATGGTGCAGAGATGAAGTGTGAAGTGAAAGAGGAATGCAGAACTGCTTCCCACAACCTGCAGCCCTGCTGTTTATTCTTCTATGCCTTTACTAGCTCGAAAATGTTCCTTGTCTCTTTAGTATGATGTATCAGGGAGTTATGGCTAATTGTAGTACTCTTACAGGTGGTCTTCTCCCTTAAAGTGGTGTGAATCAAATCCACTTGGTAGATTTTATCTTCCCCCCCTTATTTCCTTAATGATTCTAGATGCTTGACTTTGTTGTTCCCCATTACTACTAAGGCACGATAGGTTAGATTTGGAGCATGAAATCTCCCAACTGTACTGTGTGTATATAGCTATATATATATATATATACACTTACTGTTCATACATTGTAACTTCTATACTTGGCACTTTTATAGCTATGAACGTGCATATGTACATATACATATATACAGACGTGTGTGTTTCTTGCTTCATATACACAAGTGTTAATTCTCTTAATAATGGATAATTAGCATTTTACTAGATATCTCATTTAACTAATGCTCATAACCTATTATTTTATTAAGTATGCCAATACCACTAATAATAATCCAATAAATCTTATTAATAAGGATCTTAACTATAACCTCCTTATACATCATTCCTTTATAAATAACAATTTGCATACCCTTCTATGGTATATAACCATACTACTAATTCCTCTTCTTCTTTTTTATTCTAAGTTAAGAAATTTAATTATCTCATCCAACTATAACTATCGATCAAGCACTGAAACTATTTATTTAGTACGCCTCTTTTAAATAATCACATCATCTAACGAGCTTGCATAATGTCTATTATTACACAAAGACTATAAGGTACACAAAAACAATTGCTACTGATATCAATTAGTAAATCGACATTTTAATATTACAACGAAATTTTATTATCGCGATTTCTGATACACGATAAATTAAGAAAATTTTACGGATCATTACACTAGGTTTTATCACTTATACAAACTTTGACGACATGATTTTCATGATATAGCAAGAACATAACATAAGAAGTTGAAATAAAAAAAAACATAAAATCCGGTCGTTAAAAATGAAAAGCCGGTCGTGGTATGTTCTGGTTTAACTTTTCACGGCCGGGTTTTATGTTCGGTGATAGATATTGCGACCGGGTTTTTGTTTATTGGTATTTTGATTATATTCTGATTTCAAATATGTAATTTATTATTCAGATGGACGGATGAAAGTACATAAACGTAAGGTACAATGGATTTTGGGAAGACAATGTGTACGTTGGCGGTAATGAATGGTCCACTCCTGTTACCATAGACCCTGCTCGGATTGAAGATTTGAGGTACAATATATGACATATGCTGCATGATATTGGAATGAGTACAAATTTTGAGATTTATCGGATATCTTCGTATGATGGTAGTAAATGTCGCATTTGTAATGATGATTCTTTCAATCTTTTGATTCGCGATGAGTGGAGTCCAGTGATGTATGTGGATATTACTAACGAGACACATGATGTGGGATCCTCGAGTAGAGGTTCGGATTTCATGGGACTTCGGCCTATAATACGCAGCACTATAGTACTCAAAATGAAGATGGAGGTGAGTTTGTTAATCAAACGGCAGTAACAGATTGGTTTGGTGACATTAATATCGAAGAAGTTCCGTCTGGTTCATGGCGGGCATGACCGCAATCTCCTATACGAGCTCCTGTGAATGAAGATGATGCTCCGTCTGGTTCAATGCATAGAGATTGTGAAGATGATGACATCGACGAAATTAATTCGACAGAGTCAGAACCTGATGCATCAGATACAGATTTCGAGGAGAATATAAGGAAGTTTACTTTTGCTGATTGTGCTGCATGGATACGACAACATGGTGGTTTTACTAGATTGATAGAAATGGTGCATCCAACGCCAAACTTGCAGGTTGATGAAGAAGAAGAATTGGATCCAGATGAATTGGAAAATTGGTTGGTGCCTGTGATTCCGTTGACAGATAGAGCTTCACTCGTGGCATGTGAAGAAGACCTAAGCCAATTATCAGATTTAGAGAAAGGTGCCATATACGACACGAATGATCAATTGATAGTTGCTGTCGGCATGTGGCACATGAATTGGAACGGGTTTTTGATTTTTCACCTTATTTTTACACTTTTTCACATAATTATCATAAGTTTTATAATTTATATATTTTATTATGTTTTTCACCAAATAAGATATAATTATTCTTTTAATTTTTGCACACATCTAATTTGTTAAAGCTTATAATTTTGCA